>CALSCE010010661.1:2939140-2968907 GCA_943593645.1 Bovichtus variegatus
TATATTATATATATATATATATATATAAAATAGCTGCCCACTGCTCCTAATACTAGGATGGGTTAAATACAGAGTCTAAATGTTACTGTGTACATGTGTGATGATTAAAAGTTGATTGCATACAAATCCTTTTTCTTCTTTACACTCTAAAATCACAGTTTTTGCATTACACTACACACAGCGCTCTACATTAGGCAGAGCATTGAACATTTGAATCTCGTGTTCCATTGGAAAGCAAAGCCAATCACAATGCCAAGCTTTATTAACCAATTGGCAACACCCACAACTCACAGGTGTAACCCAATTTTAAAATTATGAAAAGGCCACAGATGAGCTGTGGTCCATCTGGCAACTGGTTCATCGACCACATACAATTAATTGTTCCATACCAAACCCCATTGGCGAGTTTTTTTTGGCATTACGATGGAAAGTGTATGATCCCCAAGCACGCATGTCTCTTCTCCAGGCAATGGAGGATGCATATGGTAAAGTTGACGTGAAGTTTCAGCAGCTGCATCACTCCAGATGATCCTTTCAAAGAAAACAACATGTTTCTGGTACTGTGTGCTTTGTGATGTAAATAATAGAAAAACTCATAAAGTAAACATGTCAACTGACTTCAGACTTTTTCTGTGTCAAACCAGACCATGATCTTCCTCTAACCTTAACCAAATTCTCCCAAAACATAACTATAAAGAGTTGAATAAAGCTGTACAGATATTGTATTGCGAGGTTGGATTTGGCGGTAAGCAAATAAAATACATTTGCTGTTGGAAATTAGTAATAAATTAACGTAATTTCTAAGAGAAAGGGTGTGTTTTTACATAATAAATAACTTAATCAGCTGTACTTAATGTATCAATAAACATACTTATTATAATATAACAGTCAACTACAAAACACTATATCACAATCTACCAAAAACTGATAAGGTAGTATTTCACGCCACACAGATGTGATGTTTTCAATTTCATGTCATGATTTATTTGCTAAATCTGTTTCCATTGTACTTTGTCACCTTTTGTTTTATTGATGCACAACTTTACCCACCTCAGCCACGTGTAAAAACGGATTTGTGATATTAAAAAAAATACATGGTGGTGTTTCTCTGCTCATGGTTTACTGAACCATGGATTACTATCTTCTCTTATGTTTGACCTTGTACCAGAGAGTTGCAATGTCGATAACGTCCTGACTATCTGAAAGGGGAAGGATCCAAGCTACGAAAAATGAAGAAAAGCAACACTAGCCTCAAACTAAATGAATAAAACATTGGTAATGTAAGATCATCAAATCAAAATCCAATTTATATAGCACAATATCACAAATTACACATTTGTCTAAGTAGGCTTTACAGACTGTACAGGATACAACACCTTCTGTCCTTAGACCCTCGCACAGCACAAGGAAAAACTCCCCCCAAAAAAACAAAACACACAATTAAAAAGGGTGAAGAATGGAAGAAACCTCAGGGAGAGACTGAGGAGAATCCCTCTCCCAGCATGGACAGACGTGCAATAGGTGACGTGAGTACAGAATAAACAACATAGTTGTGACGGATATGATGATGTGATCGTGTATTAAAAAGATGGATCCAGGACGATGTCAATAAAAAAATAAATAAAAAAATAAAACGTGGGTGACGGGCAGAACCAGGGCAACAGCGCAGCCACGATTCATAAGGTAAGACTTTATTTATCCCGAGGGAAATTGTTGTGCAAGAGTTGCAATACACACACACAGAGACAGAGACAGAGACAGAGAGAGAGAGAGAGAGAGAGAGAACCTCAGGTCACTGTCTCCTCTGTCCATCTCACGACCTGAGGTACGATTCATGATTCACACATAACCTTTAATTGTGGCAACCTGCCACATGAGAGACACAGAGACTCCGGGGATGATGAGTTAGTAACATGCATTTAAGGGACATGAATGCAGACAGACAGACTTTTAAGACAGAAATGTCAGCTTTCTGAAAAGTATGTTCATGTGTATGCACTCAGTACTTGGTTCGGCCTCCTTTTGCATGAATCACTGCATCAATGTGGCATGGCATGGAGGCGATCAGCCTGTGGCTCTGCTGAGGGGTGATTGAAGCCCAGGCTGCTTTGATAGCGGCCTTCAGCTCGTCTGCATTGTTGAGTCTTGGGTCTCTCATCTTCCTCTCGACAATTCCCCTCAGATTCTCTACAGGGTTCAGGTCAGGAGAGTTTGCTGCCCAATCAAGCACAGTAATTCCTTGGTCAATAAACCAGGTCTTAGTACTTTTGGCAGTGTGGGTAGGTGCCAAATCCTGCTGGAAAATGAAATCAGCATCTCCATAAAGCTTGTCAGAAGAAGGCAGCATGAAGTGCTCTAAAATGTCCTGGTAGACGGCTGCGTTGACTTTGGACTTGAGAAAACATAGTAGAACACCAGCCGATGACATGGCTCCCAAATCATCACAGACTGTGGAAACTTCACACTGGACTTCAAGCAACTTGGATTCTGTGCCTCTCCACTCTTCCTCCAGACTCTGGGACCTTGATTTCCAAATGAAGCGCTAAATTAGCCCAGGTAAGACGTTTCTGACGTTGTCTCTGGTTCGGAAGGTTCTTGCCACGAGGAATGCGACAGTTGCAGCCCATCCTGGATAAGTCTGTGCCTGGTGGCTCTTGATGTACTGACTCCAGCCTCAGTCCACTCCTTGTGAAGCTCCCCCAAGTTTTAAAATGGCCTTTGCTTGACAATCCTCTCAAGGCTGCGGTTATCGCTGTTGCCACCTTTTCCTACCACACTTTTTCCTTCCACTCAACTTTCTATGAATATGCTTGGATACAGCACTCTGAACAGCCAGCTTCTTTAGCAATGACCTTTTGAGGCTCACCCTCCTTGTGGAGACCATTTAAAGGCTCAGGAAACCTTTGCAGGTGTTTTGAGTTCATTAGCTGATTAGAGTGGGACTCCGTGAGTCTACAATATTGAACTTTTTCACAATATTCAAATTTTCTGAGATACTGATTTTTCATTAGCTGTAAGCCGTAATCATCAAGACTAAAACAAATAAAGGCTTGAAATATTTCACGTTGTGTGTAATGAATCCATACAATATACGAGTTTCACTTTAATAGAATGAATGAACTTTTCCACGATATTCAAATGTATTGAGATGCACCTGTAATGCCTTCTACACATGGATATATCTACCAAAAACAGCGTTAGTCCCGCACTGTGGCACTGATCCATCGGGATCAGTGCCACAGTGTTGGCTCAATTGATTTTTTATTTGAGAAACCGCTGATTCATGTCACAATGCCAGAGAATTCAGTCAACTCGTTGGAATCGGTGGATTTAAAAGGTCTCGACTCAGGCAACAAGATTTGTGTATACTCAGAACTCTAACAATGTGGTAACGGGGAGGACCCAAACGCAGGGAACAGGCAGTGGGTTAACAACAGAGAGCTTTATTGTAAAAGCTTAAACAAATAACAAACAGGCAAAAACAGAAAGACAAACCAGGCTGGAACGAGGGAACACGGGATCGACGACGGATGGGAGTCATAGACAAACAAACTGACAAGAAACAATGAAACAAGAGAAGTATATACACACACACACACACACACACACACACACACACACACACACACACACGACACAATGACAGACGAGACACAGCTGAGAGGGCAAGTAACGACACAAGGGTGGCAGGGTGATTACACACAGACAGGAAGTAAAGCTAAACAAGACACAAGGGGAAAGAACTTTACAAAATAAAACAGGAAGTGGGAATCGTTATTTGTGGAGTGTTGAGAAACTGAGCTGTAGTTTCAGGAAATGTGTTTAAACGTTTAGGAAAAAGTGTACTCATTGGATCTATTTTTATTATAAAATATTGATAAGTAGAGCCCCTGGTGGCCCTAAGCAGCTGCTTAGTTTGCATATGCCTCAGGCAAGAGCTGCACTTTCCCCCAATAACAAGTAGTGCAGGAGATACTATTTCCATAATTATACACAATCTACGACCAATCTGACACAGCATTTCCATCAGTGAATTTCCTTTCTTTATAATCACTTGATGTAGATACACACTAAACACAACCAGACTCTACAAGATTTCCCAGACATAAAATGCCACAAACTTGGAGTTTATTATTTAGTGACAAGAAGAAGCAGGTGCTCTGAGAACTTCAACATTGCCACTGGTCATTCAAAGGACAAGAAACAGATCAGAGGTTTTCTGAGAAAGAACTGCTCCCACAAGCAAATAAGTGGAATAATTTGTTTAAATGAGCAAAGAGAAAGGAGTGCTATAGGTTTGGGATAACAAGCCCGACACTGACAGGGACGAAAGAAGAGTAGGAGATTGGTTTCATATAATGGGATATGAGCTGTCTTATCTTTTAATAAGCTCTGCTTTAGACAGCTTATTTTTTTGTTTAGTATGTTTTCTGCGCAGGTTTTTCTCTGTCACCCACAAGACAGTTTGTTTCTGGCAGAACTGTAATAATTTTTTTCCCACATAGTTTTTTTCAGCTAATTGCATCAATATGTGCCTCGGGCCAAATCTGCCAATGTGTTCAGACAGCCCACACAGTACATGTTGGTGACAATTCACGTGTCGCAGGGAGGAAGCTTGTTTCCCTTTGCTTGTTGACAGAAAGCTTCACTAATGTCCAAGGAGACTGTAAGAGGAGGAAGTGGGCAGCTGAGTAGGGCCTCCAACTCTCCAACTGTGGCTGCACCCCAAACTGGCAACCCAGGCCTAAAGAAAGCTCCTCTGCTCTTCAATCAGCTTGGATTTATAAAAATAAAGAGCAGTGGAAAATACATTCACAGCCAAACCACGTGCCTGTGTTGCTGCTGCTAATCAGCACTGCAAGAGGAGAAAATCTTTCTCTGCTGAGAGAGAGAGGCAGCGAAGAAAATAGATTCTCCCAGATAAACTTTTATCTTCTCACAGAAACACAGGCATTCCATGATATTTTCCAACCGGGATGTTGTTGCTTAGATGGAGGCTTGAGAGTTTATCCTGCACAGTGTCTAAATATGTGATAGGACTTCTGCCCTATCGCGCCCAAGCTACCTAAAATGTTCCCAGCAACTAACTCGGAAGTTTCAAAAGGCTCTATGACAACAACAGGAACAATAGTAAACCCTGGGACTGGAAATTTCATAAAAAAAACAACAAAAATGATGTTTGGTGAAAGAGGATTAAAGAGGCTGTAGTTATTAAAGAAGCTGTAATTATGACATACGTATGACATATGACCTACTAATAAATGTATATACTGTACAGAGCTGCATAACAAAGACCTTAATCATACACATGAAATAATGATTAAACATGACTTCATTATAGCTTCAAGTACTTTGATTTTAAAGTGGCAGTAACAAGGAGTGTCACACACACGCTTTTTAGCAGCAAGTGTCACCGAGGTATTTACTGAAAAATGAACAAACTGTAGCCCGATGCATCAGCTGTTCTTATATAGTGATCGATTTAAATAAAAACACGTTGCCCCACACAAGTTAGTTCTTACATAGAGATTAGTTCTGCCAAATATTCACGCTCACTTACTGGCAGCCATCACTGTTTAGTAGCTAACCGAACCAACAAAGCTAATGCTAGCTTCCTGATATTTCCCCTCTGGACTGAGTCGTATAATGAAGTTCTAGCGTAAATTCAGTCAGGAGGACTGTTCTTTTGCATGCTTAGGCCTGGAGTTTATTTCTCATACATCCTGCATCCACTCCTCTCACACATGCTCACTGCTTACTTTGCTGTCATTGTCTATATCAGCTGTTCTCATCAACTGAGCCCATCTATCCAATAGCACAGTGACACAGACATTGTTAACATATCATCTTGCTGCTGTCTCTTTCTAAATAAGATTCTCACCTTCACAGATTAATCAGCTTCTTCAGCCTACCAGTCCCAGCAGAAGCATCAGCCACCTCCACCACCAGTGTCTTGACTCCATGGGGGGATTTATGTTGTTGCCGCTGCTCAGGGCAGACGCCCCTAGACTACTAATCTCCCCGTAGAGTCTAAGCGCCAAAAAAAACTGTATCACTCCTAACTCTGAAACGCACATATTTATCCACGTGTGCATAAATAAAACAATTAATATCTTCATTTACAAAGGTATGACAGTTAGTTTAATTTATATGTTTGCTCCACAAAACTTTCATTTTTGTAAATTATGTTACCAGCTCATGATGCTACAATAAATCTCTGTTTACATAGTTGACTGCTTTTATTTGGCAGCACTAGTAGCCACCAATTTACACATTACTGATGTGTTCACGAGCTAAGACATTCATTAAGTGGTGGAGGATTTAGTAAATCACTAGTTTGAAGTTACCTGGTAGTTACAGTAAGAACTTAGGAAGCACTTTGGTGCAACTCAGTCCTTGTACAGTTACTGACTATGGTGGTCAATGGGGTTTGTGATAAGTTTGTCATATTATAAACTGAATATGTGACCAAGCTGTATAATAAATGGTTACCTCCCCTACCTGCCTGTCTCACTTCTGGTTACGTCATGAACAGCTGTTATCTCATTGGTTGCGCATCAAGGTCAAAGTTGAAATGATTTGAGCTGTGAGTAAAGTGCTGGGTGGCAATTTTGAGCGCTGACCCATGCCAAGGGTGTAGCACTTCCGCCTAGTTGGTGCTCTGCTCTCTCCTTAAAAAAACTACCGCAAAGCCAGCGCAGAGTGGATTTACCGCTGATCACTGATCATGTGAAGCTTTAGGGGATGCCAACCAATACTGACTCATCAGCAGCAAAAGGCAAATATCAGCCAATTAACACAGACAGATGACTGCTCCATCTCTTTTTCAAAGCTCAAGCTTTTTGTTGAAAAGAATATTTATTCCAACTAAAAGACTGATGCCGATGTCCGGTCGCAGGAAAGTAAGACTCAGGGTAACCAGCAACAGGACTGTGTGGCTCCGTCGTGGTAGAGAGCAGGACTCCGGTGAGACGAGAGGATTCTGTGTTTACATCAATGATGCTTGCTTCTCCAACATCAAAGTTGATGGACAATGTTTTCCTGAGGTTGAATTATTTTATGGTAAAGATAAAAACATATTATCTGCCCTAAGAATTCATCATCGTCTTTGTTTGTTTCCATTCCTCCTGTTGCAAATTTTAAAAATGCACTTCAGGAATGCAGTACTACTACTACAGTTTTTGTTTTGTTCTGTCATGTGCATTTCGTTGTTCAACCTTGTGTTGCAGAATGACAATAAATGATCTTTGAATCCCACTTTTCAGGAAGAGAAAGGTTTTTTCAATATAGGAACCAAAATAACAATGCAATGCAGACACTTAAAACTTAAACTCAACCTCTCTCTCTGCCTCCTCCTCCTCTGCTGTTTCTTTAACCTATTTTCACGAGTGCTGCATGTAGCTGCAGCCTCATCAGACTTTTACATGCTTCAAACAACTCAATATGTTCCTGTTTGTTTGTGTGGCTGAGCCATATACCTACCTGCAAACTGATCCATAATCTGTGTGTGTGTGTGTGTGTGTGCGAGCGTGTGTGCGTGCGTGCCTCCTCCTCTCCCTGTGAGACTGATTGAGGCTCACTGAGATCTATGTGTATGTGTTTGGATCCCCACTGAGGTGAGACTGAATTTCTTTGATAACACAAAGCACAAATTACTGCAAGACCGAGAGTGAGAGACACCGAGGCAGAGAGGAGAGAGAGATGTGTACGCAGCCACAGTGTTCCAGGCCGACCTCGGGTGGTTTTCCAATTTATGAATTCCTATATTTGGCTGCTCAGGCTTCACAGAAGGGCTTAGTTTTTATTGCATTCTGTTCGCTAAAAAACCCTCTGATCGGCATGACCGTCACAGGACATTTTACACTGCTTTTTTACATTGCTTAGACTCTTTAGTTCTGACCTAACTGGAGGAAAGCAAAGGCCATTTTTTTACATGTCAGTTTTTTCTTAATCTCAACCATGCTAAGAATGACAAATGTTTTTCAAAGGATTGCTGTTGTTTTCTACCTTGGCTTTGTTTTCTAAGACGTTTTGCCATTTTGTTTCATTTCATCAGTGACTGAAGTGTTTTTGTGCTTCTCCGACTCTCCAATACACACAAAGAACAGTTTGTGAACTCGGCTAAATGTAACTATGTGTCTCCATAGTTGAGTGTATTACTGTGATTGCACTGTGCATGTGTTCATTTTGACATTCAATACTTCCGACTGCAGGCCCTGCTGGATTAATGCATTTGTGTACTGTTTAGGCACAGTTCTGGTGGCCGTTGCCAGATATTGGTGCAGCCTAAAAATATTTCTTATACCCACCACAGGGAGACTGAAGTGTAAAGGGCGAGGTAGACGGTAGTAGGTTATAGGCTTCAAATAATTTCAACTGAAGCTCATCTGAATTAATATTAAAGAGTAAATTAAAACTATACAAAGATATACAGTATAATAGTCACATGTATTTGGAAAAGAAGACATTTTTTAGGATGGTAAATCTTTGAAAATGATACACAGTTAGAAATACAGAACACACAGCTTTGACAAGCCATCAATATGAATAAACCACCATGTC
Source organism: Bovichtus variegatus (assembly GCA_943593645.1). Lineage (NCBI taxonomy): Eukaryota > Metazoa > Chordata > Actinopteri > Perciformes > Bovichtidae > Bovichtus > Bovichtus variegatus. The sequence goes on from CALSCE010010661.1 coordinate 2,947,703, forward strand.
TTCAACAAACACCACAGACCACTGCTAGCACTGATACAGTGTCAGTCCTACGACTGTTACCACCACACGTGTGGACAAACAAGGTGAGTGTGCTCAATGTTAGTGAAATTTAGGAATTTATAATAGAAGACGAAAAAACGACCGTAGCTCATCTGTGCAAGCAGCCGACTGATCTTTCCACAAAGCACAGTTCAATTTATTATCACTTTAATCTTTAAAAAATTCATGTTCATGAATTCTGAATTGAATTTGATCTGATCTTATGATTTGATGACATTTCACTCACCTCCCTCCACTCCTTGGTCCCCAGGCCTTGTACGTACAACACCACCACTGAGAATAGAAACAGATATGTACATGTTTTAGACTTACTTTGGCCCTCTCATGAATGCAGATAATCACAGATGCAGCAGTGCAGTACCGCAAGTGTTTGCAAAAGTGTCCTTTGATGATAATCTACTCTCCTCTTGCAGGACTATTGTGTAGAATCAAAATGGGTTTTATTGCCAAGTAGGTTTTCTCTTACAAAGAATTGTCTTGGTGTTTGGTGCATAAAATAATATTAAGAGGAAATAAAAATACAGGAACATTTAAAAGCACTGCAGTAGTCAAGACAAATAAACATAGAAAAGAGAAATTACAAAAAAAATATTAAAGAGATACAATGAGAAAAAATACAATAACACATATGTACAATATAAGTTAAGGTGTAATATATACAATGTAAGTGTCGTATGAACAATCTTAACTGCATTTTGGAATGAGAGAGCTGTACAATATTACAGCTACACTCTTTCCGTTCTTATCTTTCACAATAAAAGCACTAGACACATACTATATCACTGCCTACCAGAAAGCATTTAGCTAAGAGGCAACTCAACAAAATAGCTTATAGTAGCTTTCACCAGGGAGAGGACGGTGGAACAACCGGAGTGATGTTAACTGTGGAAACTCTACCCGGACCAAAGAAGGTGAAGAGGGAGAGTGATAAAAGTGTTCTTTCTGCTAAGCTAGATCAGCAGGCAACAAAAGCTGCCTTCTTATTGGTACGACTGAGTGTTGTACTCTGCCTTTTACCATCGCACTGAGATCAGGGTTTCTAGTTCTTTGGAATTGTTACGGTAGTGTTTTGCTTTGGACACGGTAACCATGTTGCCTATAAAATATGAACAAGTATATTGATCTTCTTGTTCATATGAAAATCCATGGACAGAAAATGTGTGAGCAGTCTCTGTTGTTGGAAGCTCTGAGGAAAACAAGAGGAGAGCCGATTGTCTTTGTGACAGTAGCACCAACAATAATACCACTTGGAAACACAAGGGTTGCTAAATGTTGCCAGAGAGGTTACACACACACACACACACACAAACAAACACACACAGTAGGTCCGCTGCATGTCTTTCAGCTGACAGCTCAGTTGTCTGACTCTTCAGGCCTACTCAAGGTTAAGCAACTGCTCCTCCTTCTCCTCCTGCTGTCACCCTCCTACTGCTCCTGGTCTTTTAGGAATGAGTATTGTGAGACCAGTGTGCAGTCAGTATCTGAACATATCACACTGAAACTGTCAGAGAACAGAAGAAAATTATAAATAAGTAATTACATGACGTGACTTCAGTTCCTTTAGTTTCTGTTTCTGGTGAGCGCGAGTGGCTGGGGTGGAAGTGCGAGTGGCGCGGAGCGGAGTTTTGAATTGTTTCTTAGTTTTCTGTCCCTGGTTTTTGTGTGTTCCTCTATGTGCATGATCAGGTAAGCTTTATTTTGTGAGTGTTGGCTGAGTAAAAACATTTTCTTTATGCGTGAAGTCATGGATGTTTGTATGTCTTTCAGTGTTAATGTTTGTATTGTCTCTTTCAAGAGAAGAGAAAGCTTTCGACAGGGTGGATCACTCTTATTTGTTTTCTGCACTCAGGGCTTATGGTATTGGTCATTGTTTTCTGCTGTGGGTTTGTTTATTGTATAGTGGTGCACAGTGTATGGTGAAGATGGGGGCAGGAGTGAGTAGGCCAATCCCTGTATGGCGAGGGATAAGACAGGGTTGTCCTATTTCGGGATAACTTTATAGCCCAGCTATTTAGCCTTTGCTATGAAGGTTGAGGGGTCGGCTCAGTGGTCTTTCACTGCCGTGGTCCTGTGGCCTTGGATGTCCTCTTTGTCTCAAACCAGGGGGACGTTCAATGTCTGCAGGACACCCTGTCCCTGTATGAAAGGGCCTCATCTGCATGGGTAAACAAGGAAAAGAGTGATGCTTTGTTGCTGGGACAGTGGAGGGATCAGGCAGAACCCAACCTGCTTCGAGGACTTGAGTGGGGAAAAGAGGGACTTGAAGGTTTTGTGAGTTTTTTTATGCACTGAGGGCTTTAAACCTAAGAACTGGGAGGGAGTAAAGGAGAATGTGAGCGCTCGGTTATCCAAATGGAACTGGTTGCTACCACAGTTCTCTTATAGGAGAAGGGTTCAGGTCACCAATAACTTGGTGGCTTCAACCCTTTGTTACAGAGTTATGGCTCTGACAGCACCAAAACCACTGACAGAAGACATCCAGAGAGCAATAGTGGACTTTTTCTGGTCTGGCTGGCACTGGGTTGGTGCAGCGGGTCTCTACCTGCCTGTGGCTGAGGGAGGACAAGGAGTAATTCATATCCAGTACAAAATTGCCTCTTTCAGACTACAGACTGCACAGAGCCTGCTTAATGACTGTGTCTCAAGCTGGTTGGAAACAGCTAAACTGCTGCTGAGCAGCTACTGTACTTGAACTGCTGCAGCTCTGTTTCAGCTTTTAAGAAGCTGGTTTCAGGGTGTGGGGGAGGAGTTTTCCTTTGTTTTATTTATTTTTGGCCCAAAGCACTCTGCTAAAAAGAAGGATGTGCACACATTGTTGAACCTTTTATCCGGTGCTGCTAAATTGGCAAGGAGGGGCTGCTGGAAGCCAGACTGAGGGTGGAATACACCTACTATCACATGATGGACAATGTGCAGGCTTTCAGTCAGATTTGGGCTTTTGTGAGTGGTTTATGCTATGTGGGGGTGGATGGCGAGCTGATCGTTAATTTCTGAATACTTTGTTTGGTTGACTGGTTGTTTTTGTTTTCAGTAATCTTCTTCTTTTTTCCCCTCAAGTGATGAGTTTAGAGTGATCTGTTTCCTCCATGTAATAGTTTAATAAAGGGACTTTGAAAACCAAACCTTTCCTCTCCTCTCCTGTTTTCCCCTCTGACGCTCACTCTAATATATATTTTTTTGGAGGCACCTTGAAGCTTTTTGGACATCCTCTTGGATCCATCTTTTTAATATATGAACGCATCATGTTTTCTGTCACATAGATTGTCTATATTGTATATTTTACTATGTTGTTTATTCTGTACACATGTTATCTATTACAGTCTGTCCATCCTGGGAGAGGGATCCTCCTCAGTCTCTCCCTGAGGTTTCTTCCATGTTTCCCTCTTTAATTGTGAGGTTTCTTTTAGGGAGTTTTTCCTTGCGAGGGTCTAAGGACTGAGAGGGTCGTATCCTGTACAGTCTGTAAAGCCCACTGAGACTAATGTATAATTTGTGATATTGGGCTATATAAATACATTTTAATTGATTTGATCCTCTCCCCTCCAAAGCAGAGCATGGTAATGGCAGGCAGTGCAGAGTTTTTAAATTTGTTTTACATTACAGGTCATTTAGCAGACTAAGAGCGACTTACAGTGAACTAACTACAGAGACAGTCCCGTTGGAGCAACTCAGGGTTACGTGCCTTGCTCAGGAGATCAATGGTGGCAGACCTGGAACTCACAAACTTCTGGTGTTCTATTTGAAAGCCTGACCACGAGACCACTAGACTACTGCCACCCCTGTTAGCATCAGTTTCTGCTCCAGTGGGACAATCTACCACGATGACCCTGCTACTGCTGAGACTCGCACATCCCGATTCTCTCTATCTGTTCCCCTCTTCAAAGAAGGAAAGAGCAGTAAAGGAAAACAGGGTCAAGCTAAATTAATAAATACCGAAACAGAGAGAAAGAGGCAAGAGGCTGAGAGTTTAGGTAACGGTTGGCTAACTGATTCCATTTGGTAGAGAAAGTGAAGCATTTTGTGTGTGCGTGCGTGTGTTCTTGACTTGATGGAGGCCAGAACTCATTTGATATTTACAGGGTGTGTGTGATGTATGTTGTCAATGGTGTTACATGTTGGCACTAAGTGTTAGGGTACCATATGAGGTGTTATCGACCTTCTCCGGATAGTCATCCTAATCCTTTCTAAACTTCATAAAGGTAGAAGGTTTGTCTTTCCCGAGCTGCAATCTTGTCCCAATTGACCTTAAATTGAATGACCCACTTGTAAAAATCGCTAAATAAAAACCGAAACTCAGTTTTATGATTGTCTTTATATTGTGTTTACAAACAATGGCGGTTTTGGGGAGGGGCCGTAACACTGCCTGGACCCACCCGGCTGGCTGGCTGAAGTGCGAGCGATTCAAACCTACCAATCACCTGACTAGAGGAACTATTTTATTTGTGTGATTGTTACAAGGTAAGACTTCAGGTCAAGAAATGCTGTTGTTGACTGTTAGTTAACTTAATAGCAGCCAGTCAGATGCTAACGTTATTCTGAGTTGATGGCTTGCTAGCTAGCTATATATTACTAGTATGGATGAGCGTGACTAATCGAGTAGTACTCGTTTCAAATGAACTCCGTTGGTGAACAAGGGTACTCAGGCCTTTTACATTTTTTTTTAAGTAGGCCTGATGGCAACTGCCTTGTGAAACTGCTGCGTGACCATTTCCATGGTCTTCTTGCTGCTTGACACTCAGCGTCCCTCCTGAGCCGAACACGCTTCTGGGACGGGGTTGACACGTGAGCAGTATGAACGGTCTGACTCGTTACCATGGGAAACCAAATAAAAACACGCATGCGGCACGCCACGCTCACACAAGTGTCTAGTTGAAAAGGGCCGTGGAGAGACCATGACAACGCTAATGACATGAATGATCACTGGAGAGACTGAACATTACGAACTATTTCTGCTGCTTTAGAGAGTTAATTATATCTTTTTTTAAATTGTATTATTTATTTTATTTGCTGCTTCTAAAAATAGATTTAGAAAAAACGAGCCCTCGATCTGGGAACGAACTACTTGTTCCCAGATCGAGGGCTCGTTTTTCTAAATCTATTTTTTACTAGTTTCCATCAGTTTTGCTAGCTGTAGTTATAACGTTTTAGTTTTTAAATGTAAGTGCAAAGGCTACACCAACATGAATCGATATAACGTTATTTATATTTTGGCTTGCTTAAGTGTTATGTATTCCTCTCCATTATTTTTTGTCTATAGTTCAACATGAAGAGAAAAAAGAACATTATGTCTTATTTCTGCCCCCAAAATAAAAATAAAAATGATGAGGCAGACATTGAGATAGAGCCAGATGATCCAGGTGTTAAAAAAGCTGAGGAGAAACGTCAAGAAGTTGAGAGCTACAGAAAGAGAGCCAGAGGATTTGATCGTTGGAGAGACTGGTTTCCAAAGTGAGGGCACAGAGAAGGGAAGATAGACAGATGCAGATCCAGAGAGTGAGGCTGAGGGTGACATACAAGCAGAGTGTGACACAGACAGGATCCATGTGCATCTACAAGCATTAGACCATCGGGTTTGTGAGGTGGAAAAAACATTTGCCTGCTTCTAAAGCAGTGTAATTATACTTTATATGTTATGTCCATGTACAAGTGTGTAGTAACGATAATGTCAGAGTTCTATTGTGAGAGAGTTGAATGTTAAAATGTTATGTCAGTTGTGATGTCAGTCTTCTGGATTGTGGGGGTATGTATAGACAGACACCTACAAACAGACACCTGACATGTCCCTCTTTTAAGTAAGAAATATATTTTAGTTTGTCTTTCTCCACAGATATCAGCAAATGTAAAGAAGACCCACCGATGCAGCCAAATCTGAAACTGTTTCCAAGGACCTTGATGGGGGACAGAAGGAGTTTCAAGGCGGCTTATATTCCTAGAAAGGAATATAGCGTGGGATGCAGAGACCCTCTCGACTAGCCTTATAAAGATAAGCTAAAGTCAACAATATTGTTTTATATTATTTTCATTTTCAGTATTGTAATATAAGAAAATTGTAAATGTAGCATACTGAAAGAAACGTCTGTAACTGGAATACTGTTACTGTAACATACCAATCATGGTATTGTTTTTGTTGTGCGCTATTATATATACTTCGTCTCTTTTGTCCCGGGTTGAATGTACCTCTGATTGAATGTGCCTCTGGTTGAATGTGCCTCTGGTTGAATGCGCCTCTGGTTGAATGTACCTCTGGTTGAATGTACCTCTGGTTGAATGTACCTCTGGTTGAATGTGCCCCTCTGACAAAACACTTGGCCCCAACCAGGTCCCCCCTAGTGATATTGGTCTAGAACCACCACTGTTTACAACACCTGCATTTCGCAGCTAAGAAGACAGTATTTCAGCACAAAAATACTTTACATAATGAACGGACAAAGAGAGAAGTGGGAATTAATGGGGGCACAACACTTTATAATAACCCAGCAGGTTAATACAACTATGCCTGCTCTGGGACGCAAACAACCAACTCTATCATTTTTCTGGTTGAATAGTGAACTTCTGTACAGGTTACACCCTCTTATGAAGCTCCTGTCTGACAGGTGAAAAGAAACAGACAGAGACGTGATGTGTGGAGGAAATGCATAACTGTCATGGTCCTCCACAGGACAACAGCGGGAGCTGACAAGGACTGCAGTGCAGGTGGGACTGGACATTTCTAATTTGGAGAAAAAGTGACAATAAAAAAGTGGTATGCTCAAAACGGCCTATTGTGACATGTTTTGTTTAAGTGGTTGGTTACTTGGGCTACAACATATTTTTAATGTAATATTATTAAATATGCAAATGGGAGGACAGGCTGGCCTGCTTGAGTGACTTGTTTTGTAGTGCAAAGGGTGTGAGTGTTAAATAAAAGCAGTTACTTTCACATAAAAATTCAAAAAGGTCAAATAATTTGGGGACTGAGTGAATACCATGAGTACCAAGTGAAGGACACAAATTTTATTGTAAAACTTGTTAAAAAAATACAATGTATATATATATATATATATATATATATATATGGAGGAGCATTCTGAAAAGATGAGATTCTATATTTCTGATGGTGGTTTGGGTCTTTTTAGTGCAAAGGTAAAGATTTGTGTGATAGATTATCGATGTGAGGAGAAACCAATCGGGAGGGAGCTGTTCCTGGTCAGTGCTGTCTGCCTAAAGGATGTCAGCAGATGATAGCTGGAATCAAAAATCTAATCTCACAGGCATTTCCACAGAGATAAAGGTACAGCCACATCCCACTGCACTCAGCCAGCAGAGACTGTAAACACAGTCATCCACACTCGGTGCAGAAACGCTTTCACTTGCAAGGATCACGCCACAACAATATAAGTAATTTGAAGATTTAATGGAATTGTAGATGGTATTGGATGTTGAGGACTGACGAATGATTGTGAGGGAGGGAGGGAGGGAGGGGGGTGGGGGGTGAAGGAGGAAGAGGGACGTTGTCTGTTAGGCTGGTCCGGAGGACGTACTGAACTCCAGGGAGAGCGTGACTCAGTGTGGGGGTTCTGTTTCAGGCGTTTTTCTGCCCGATCTGAATGCAAGCCCCCAAAAGACTTGCATTTAAATTGAGCGTAAGGACTTGACAGAGATCATTCAGACTGTTGCGGATGTAGGAGCGATATGCCTGGGATGACCAGTGGCCGAGGACCTGGATGGTTTGATCTAAGCAGCCTAGTCTGGCTGCTGTGCCAACGTGGAAGGAATAGCTCGAATAGGGTTCTGAAGATATGTCTGAAATGTGGAGGACTTTGTGTAAATGCTTTTGGAACCAGAATCGACTTTTGTTTTTCTTGTTTCTGTGAGAAAGAGTCGGTGTGGAGGTGACACCTGAGCAGCATACTTAGAGCTGATGTATTTGGTCAGTGGCTTATATGGGCTGAGCTAGGAGTTCAGGTGAAAAAATATAGATCTATATAGATAAAAAACTCCCAGCTGATCTGTTTTGCTCCGTCGGACTATGAATTTGAGGAGTAGGAAGTTTGGATTTTGATGTCAGATAGACAGGGATGATGACAAGGGTCATAGGCAGGTGAAGTCATGGCAAATTTGAACCACCTCAAGAAGCTGAGATGCTCTGTAAGACTGAACATTGAGACTGCATGCGGAGGCTGAGAAGGTCAGAAGTGAGTGGTGAGCGTTTAACTGTAAGAGCGGTTCCTGACTTTGCAAGCCTTTGATTCACTTTGTAATGAGAAATAGAAGAACGATGGAGGCCGGTGAGGATGGAGTTTGATAAAGACGTTCATTCCTGCTAAGTAGGTCTGAATAGTGGAGGAGTGGAAATGACGGCTGGTTTGTTGCATGATGTGCCTTGAAACAATTCTGTCCAGTTAGGTAGATAAGCGCTTGGGGCAAGGCTATTTAAGGATGGTTTATGAAGTGTGAGATGTTTTCCAGCTGTGGAGTTTGTTGAATATTTTGACTGAAAATGGTGAGACTGGTATGGGATTAAATCTGATTCTGGGACAAAGCATCTGAGGATCTCTGCGGTGTTATCGGAGCAGATGTGTGGATATCCTAGAAGAAGAAAAAAAATTCTGCTGTCGGCAGTTTTCAGACTGATAGTCGTAATGTCATATGTAATATTCATGCTCCTGGTAGCTCTTTTTTGGTCTCCAACAGCTCCTGGGATAAATACCTGTTCTTTAGCTGCTACATGTTTCACTGTGTTTACCAGCTAGTCTCTAAATATGTCTGACTGCTGTTTGGTGCTGGGGAGGTAACATACTGTACAGGGGGCTCATCATCATCAGCTGCCTGCTGCTGCTGCTGGAAGTGAACTTAATGCGAGTGCTGACACTGAACCATAACAGTAAAGTTGCAGGCCCGAACACCAAAACACTGAGCTGAGGGGAACTACAGTGATACTGTGTTTACTGTGAGTCCATCACCACACTTACTGCTGTCACATTAGATCCATTGTTAATAATTTAGGATATTGATAAGTGCAGTGTTAACTTTGAGTTACTGGAAGCATTTCTTTGTCAGAATAATAACAATAAAATCCCTTTACCTGTTTTACATTAAGGTATTATTAGACACATTGTGAGTGTGCACACTAAATGCCATGACTGTATTTAAATAAGAGTGTTAATGCTGAGACACTGAGCAAATCATGGGCCAACTGTACATTTAATAACAGGACATTAACATTGTTTTTCTGACGATGTATAGTGTGTATTTCTGCTATGTGCCACCAATTAGACAGCATGTGACCTCTGACACACAGTTAGTTCAGTCAGTCTGTAAAGAATCAATGCAGAATGTTACCATTCATTGACTGAACTGACTCTAAACCCAGTCAGTTACCTACAGGCATGGATCTACCTGGTGAATGCCGCGTGATATCATCAGGACGTATCCTGTCCACAACATATACCGTCCTGTTGTGGCCGGATGTCTGGCTTAGATAGAACCAGTGACATGAAAGAGCTGTGGGGGCAGCGTGGCCACAGTGAGTCCAGCTTCCTTCTTTGCCCCAGTGGGGAGGAAGGTTTGAAGTTCAGGATCCCTCTGACACAATCATTACCCTCCATCATGGTCCCCCACATCCACCCAGCTCAGAAAGAAAGACTAATCTATTGGATATGTCAATAAAGGATCCGTGGCCTGCTGACTGATGTGTGCAGGATGTGTGTCCTTACTGTCCCTACCTAACTAAACCCAGAAGCATATTATGTCCAAAATCTGCAGAGAAGTTTCTTTCTGTTCTTTTAATTGCTACATTACCATTTTATAGCTGATTGATATCCCCACATTGTTGTCAAGGGATGGTACCCCTGTAAGGGAATAACACCTATGAAATGATGTGCAAAGATGATGTTAATCATATAACCGAGTTAGGTGGCAGGACATAAACCAGAGATTTGTCAGAATCTTTTGTTTAATGGCTACTGGAATTCAGATCATGAATGAACATCAGCTTAATCCTGAGTGTCAGTAGAAAATCTCATTCCTGCCTGCCTGTCATTGCATTTAATCCCCAAAAACTCTGAAATGACTGCTGTTCAGTTTATCACAGTCGACATTTACTGCTTTTCTCACACATGAAGCAACATTACTTTTTAATCAGAAAGCTTGCGTGAGTTTTTCGGCTTCATAGGAGATTTATCCTAAATACTGATTGTTAAACAAGATGAGAAAGCTGGAGTCTATGAACCAGATCCAAATCTACTGACTGACATTACATCATTAGGTTTCTATCACAAAGATATACATGTGAGAGTTTGTTACACAAAAACTGCACTTTTTTTCAGTTTCCAAAAGTGAAGAATCTTGTTAGATGTTACATCAAACACATCTCAATGGGCTGCAGCCAAAAAACAAGCATGATGCCCTAGATATTTATCTCATTTTAGAAGTTCCATGTCCACTGCTCAGGCAGTATAAGGTTGCAGGGGATAAACCATGACGAGTGCTACTTAAATTGGTGGCTCTTACTGTAACACCGCTGTCTCTTCCTGCCGTACACACAAGCAGTCAACTAAATCAGGTGCGTTCAGCCAGTCAAAGCAGATAGACACCAACCCTTGATCAAATGAAAAATGTCTGACTTTGCTTACAGTATCAGGCAAATTGAGAACCATACTTTGCAAGTTTTAGCCAGTTTACTACTAATACTATGTGATTAAAAATGGCTTTGCAAAGCTGGAATACCAACTGGTAAAAGAAGGCACCTACTGTATTGTTGTGGGTGCCCTGGTAGCCGAATGTTTACACTGTGTTCCAAATAACCATCGAACTTCCCTGGTTCGTTTCCAGCTGGGGACTTTTATTTTCCTGTTTCTCTCTAGTTGTTTCCTGTCAGCCTCTTCTCTATTGACTATCTAATAAAGGGAAAATGCCCCAAAGGCTGACAGAGCACCTCCCGAAGAACCAGTACATCAGCGTCTCTATGCAGAAGGGGGTAATCCCAGTGGTTCCAGGATGCTTGGAACACAGCTGACCAGAGAGGCACAAAAAGGAAATGGATAGACATCGTCAATGCTTACGGTTCAATACCCCATAAAATAGCGGAGATGGCATTGGAGCGGCACTACATCCTGAGTAACATGAAGGGCCTCATCTTGGATTACTATGATAATGGGCAAATGCTCTGGGACACAGGTCGGGAACTGATCACTCCCGATCTGGTCACCGGCTCGAGGTACCTCACACCGATGACCCCAGGTACTTTCACTGAAGTTAGGTCCAAGTGCATCACTAGATGTATGTAACTTTCATGTCTGCCTCTTCACTATTAACTATCCAATAAAGGGAAAATGCCCCAAAAAATCATCTTAAAAAAAGTATTGCTGCTGCCTGCAGATGCAGGTATTTCAAATGAATCTATATGTCATAATGCAACTAAAAACAATTAAAGCAAATATAAATAGACATGTTCACTGTAATTCGATGTAATCAGGGTGGCGGTAGTCTAGTGCTCTAGTAGTCAGGCTTTCAAATAGAACATCAGAAGGTCATGAGTTCAACACCAGGTCTGCCACCATTGAGCCCCTGAGCAAGGCACTTAACCCTGAGTTGCTCCAGAGTTGCTCCCTGTAGTTAGTTCACTGTAAATCGCTCTGGATAAGAGTGTCCAAATTGAGTGTCTAAGGATAGAGGATGTATGCTGGATATATATGGAGGATACATGTGTATGCTGTTCAGATTGTAAGGTCCCTTGAGACAAATGTGTAATTTGTTATATTGGGCTATATAAATAACATTGACTTGACATGACTTGAGATGCATGGCCAAAATGTAGGAAAAACACAATTCAAACAATCCAACATGCTCTGTGTACACAGCCATGTAAAGTACATATGACTTATAGTAAATGGGTCAACACTTTGCTAAACATACTTTTGATTCATATCTGGACTTAAAGATTCAATGTGTAAGATATGCCAGAATTTTAATTTAAATCTAAAACATTAATACAATGATTATTACATGTGAACATTATTGTCTCGTCAAGTTTGTTAAAGTTGTTCATGTTGTAGTTATTATTGTATTTTATTTAGTGTGTTAGTCAGGTTCATGTTTAGTATAGTTCATGTTTATTCTTAGTTGCTTTTCGTCACGTCTTGTCTGTCATTCGTCAAGTCACCATGTCTTACGTCCAGTCTGTCAGTCACTGTCTGTCATTGCACTTCCTGTTTTATTTTGTACTTACCTCTTGTCCCTCACTCCTGATCCCTTTACTTCCTGCCTTTGTGTGTTTTCCCGCCATCATCAGCGCCTGCCCCGGCCCTGATAGTTTCCACCTGTGCCCACTCCCCTCATGTATAAACAGTCCTGTGTCCGGTCATCTTGTTATGTCTCTCTATCATGAACCAGCGTAGCAGCAGTGGTTTGGAATGTTTGTGAGCATTTTGAGTTTGTACTACCTTTTGCAAGTAAAGTATATTATTTTTTTACACTTTACATCTGTTTCTGGTGTCGTACATTTAAGTCCTCCTACCCTGTGCCTGAGGTTGTGACAATTATGAACAGAGTGTGAAGAGGTAACAGTGTTGACGTCAAACACGTTTGTTTGTTGTGTTGCAGAGATATCTACTGAAGTTAGCATGCTAACGGCTAGCTGCTCCGTCCAGCCTGTAATAGCACTTGTTGTTCCACAGAATAAATGCAATACACAATATAAAGAATAAATTAGAATACAATAAATATGCCAAACTACTACACCTAAAATATAAACACTAGAGATTGTATGGACACAGTTTAGAGGTGAAGTACTGCCCCCTAATTCTTTGGAGCAGGTGGCTCGGAATTACACATTGAACCTTTTAAAGCTGTAGTAGGCAATAATATTTCACTACTATTTTGGTTGAAATAATAATTTAAAAAAGCAATGCGCGTCTTTCTGTGTCTGTGAGCGCCCACCCCTATGTATTTAGTCGGATCACGGATTGGCTAGCACATAACTAGCCAATCACAGTGACTCTGTATAAACGGGTTCTACATGTCTTGGTTTGGTGTCGCAAATGCAGCAGGTGTGTCCATCACAACCACCCGCTCCGGGAGAGAAACCACGTTTGGCAGCAAAGAAAATACTTGATATAATACTTTGAAAGCATGTGGCCAGGCATTACACCTTTTTACATTACATATCCCAGACATACTCTTCTTCCTGCCTCCCTTACTAGACTAAAAGTGTTAGAGTTGATTTTTCAAACACTTTTCCGCCTTCATCCATTACCAGGATCTCTGAAAGAACCTTGTGACATGGCTTTTTCTGCTCAGAAGAATCTTGTGTCATAAAGCTATCACACAAAATTCCCTCAGCAAATATTTTGTTACACAATAGCAAACAATACACAAAGCACCTTTACCTGAGGGGGACTTAAAGTCAGAGAGAGCGGCTTTGGGATTTGTTATGACTTGACTTTTCGTTGCAAAAAGCAGCACAATCTCAAACAGGTTTTATCGAGTTATATTGCACGACTAATGTTGAAAGAGAATTTATTTTCTTTTGGTGAGTACTGTGTGTGCTTTGACACTGAGATCTGAGGCTCCTTCATCTGTGCTGCGGAGATACAGTCACTGTGGAACACACGAGCCAACAGCCCTTACATACACACTCTATCAAACAGCTGAACAACAACCACACAGGCATGCACGGAGAGAGACACACACACACATGCACACACATAAACCCCAGGCAAATAGGGAGAACTGTATGTTACACACACTCACTTTGATCAGCCTATGTCCCATTCAATGTTCAGCCAAACCTAACCTTTTTCAAAAGCACATCATAAAGTCTCATATGTCTGAATGCTTGGAAAAATTGGATGGCTCCACAAAACATCTAACTGCTTTTGTTTGCTTGAGTCCTACCAGCTGTCCACGTTGTTTTGAGCATGACCACAACTGTTCCGTCCCATAACCTTAACTTTAACAAAGTAGCCCAAACCACGATGTTTCCCCTAAACCTAACCAAACCGTAACCATAGCATTGTGACATCATAACACTGAGCTCTTTTTCAACAGTGATGGGTGAAGGTTTCGGGAGGCTCAGACAAAGTCTGTGACGTCAGATCAGAGGACACTTATGTGTCGTTCTACATATTGTGTTGTTTAATTTGGACGACATGTTGTTTTATTTCAGTCACAGCTTAGTTTAGACTCACTTAAGGTGGTCTGATCTTTAAGAGCTATATTGCAGTGAAAAGTCGCTCGTACCAAAAAGCATTCTAAATGGCGTCGATTTATATTTTGATATGGCTGTTCAGCTTAGACTGCAGATAGCCAAAACGTGTAAAATACTGCTCCAATAATATAAGAACAAGCTCACTACAGCCTAGGAAAGATGTTTGGGACCACAGGAAGACTCAACAGCCAGATCATTGATCGTTCGGGCAATTAATCAGGCGTCAAACTGAACCAACAAACTCTCTGGTGGACATTCAGCCCGATTCTAAGATCAGTCAGGAGCACCCAGGTTTCAAAAAATGTCAGCGTTAAAGTATATTATCCTATGGAACTAAATTAAATTTCACACGGATTAGAGACTCCAACAGGCAAAACACTGGTATGGTCTCAAGATACAGCTTACATAGCAGTGGCAACCATGATGAGCATCATGAAATGATACACCATGTGAAGTATGTCTTCCACTAAGAGCTACATCTCTGTCTCTCTCTGTCTCAAGCTCACCAATCAAGCAGAAATACTTCTTGCATATATTATACAATACAATATTTATTTTCTGTCATCCTTTGTTGTTGCCAATTGTGCTTCCCTTGCTCTCTTTTTCTGCTTTTTCTTCCTCTCTCTCTCCTTCTCAACTCAAAGTGTAGCACTCCTCACAGAAACGCTGTTGTCCACCACTCACTGCAGCTCATACTGTGTCTCTGTGCATGTGGCCCAGCAATCATAAAGTGTCAATCATCCTCCAGTAGTTAGTGGCTCTGATTTGGAACAAACTTGATTGAAAGTCTGCCAGGTGACCCCTGGGACACAGCTTTTCATCACTGGGCTGCTGTATTGTGTCTGTAAATGCACTGGGTGTCACTCGCTGTGTTACTGCTCATTGATTTTTGCTGTGCACTGATAAGGGGCATGAAGTACTGATTTAATAATCACTGCAACACATTCAGGTCTTTAAATGGCATTGGGATGTGAAATCACTGCTGAGCTGAAATGAACGTTGAATTTGATTGAAGAATGAATGAGGAAATGGCAGCTGTTACCTGGATCGGACTTAGAGAAGGTGTCCATGTCTAACAGGTTTCTGCAACAAAGGGAAAGAAGTTGTTAGAGACTGAAAGAGATGCATACAGTTATATTTAATATACAGTGTCAGTCACTCTAAATGATTGCAATGCACCAGGCTTTGTCCTCACTTGCCCATTAATCAACTTATACATAACATGACAACAGCATTGGAGTCAGACAGATGGCATTTTCTGTTACAGTGGAAACCGCTTATATGGATCAAAAAGCTTGGGAAAAAATAATTCCTATGGAAATGCTGTTTAAATCATCTGCTTATAGTAATCAAGTACTCTAGTTACAGTGTTCATTTTGAGTCTTTTGATACATAACATTGTATGACTTTTTTTTTTAAACTACGGTAATTCATTTTATTTTCTGAAAAATTCATTAACAAAATATTGTTTAACTCTCAGACACCCTCATAGAGCCATTTTTGTGTCATTTTGGGGGGGGGGGATCTTTAGTAAGGGGAGATGGCAGGTCAACAGTAAATGCCACATGGGAGTGGTGTACATCATCTAAAGGCTGGGAACCTGAAGATTAATGTGACATGCAGCTCAGCACTGAATGTCAAGTTTCTCTTGTCGTAAATCTGTAATAAACCTTGGGTTTTGGTTAGGTAAATAAAAATGGTAAAAATGAATCCCCCAAAAATGCCACATAAAGACACCAAAACCTTGTGGAACACTATAGAAAATGTATGCTGTGATTGCATTTTTCGGCAAGGGAGGTGAAGTATAAAAAAATGGTCTCACTACAATGAAATGGCTGCTGTGAGTACACAGTTAGGTTCATTGGACCCACAAGAGTCTCAGCTTTCCATTCACACAAGCTTCCTGCAATTCCAAGACGGTTTATGGACTCCAGCACGCATAAATATTCAAATACACCATTTTTAGAATAGGCGAAAATAACACATTTAAATGGCATGCATGAAAATGCATGAATTTTGCCTAAACCGCATTTGATAAGCATAAAGTGTGCATGTCTGTAAAGGGGAGACTCGTGGGTATCCATAGAACACATTTTACACCAGATATCTTGCTGTGAATATGGCCATGCCAGTTTTTCCCTCACCAAAATGTAGCCTAACTTTGGAGCATTATTGCAGCCATCTTCCAGACAAGCTAGCATAACATGAGTGACAACGAATTTATTTTTTATTTTTCTAACTTCATATGATTGTTACAGCCAACAGGCCCCTTGTCTGTTCTCTGTGTTGCCTGTCTGTTGGTGTGGGTGTGTCCTTGTCTCTGCTCTAAATGAGCAAACCAGGCTGCAATCACCTCATCACTGACAGTATATCTACTCTGGGCTGTCCTCCACTCTTCACCAGATCGTTAACCGTCGACACTATGCTCCTGCCTCGCCGGCCTGCCTGCCTCTCAAGCCATTCTCCTGCCTGTCTGTCTGCCTCTACAGTCACTCCTGCCCTCTTCAGCCATCCCTGCCACATTGTGCTCCACCCTGCTCCCGGGCAATAAAAACGTTTTTTGTCGAAACGGAAACTGTCTGCATCTTGTGTCTGTGTCCTGCGCTTGGGTCCACCTGCAACTAAAGCTGAGTCCTAACAATGATATCAGTATCTTCACTCTAGCTTTAAAACTGAGTGACAGCCTCTTAAAGACAGAAAAGTCTGCCGGGTCCGACAGCCATCCCGGGTCTCAAAGGGTTAAACTTTCATTACGAGCAGCAGGAAATGGGAAAAATTGTCCAAGTGAGCTTCTGACTCGTAATCGGAGGTATCTGGAATTTGGTGAAAAGAATTACAGGAGTCAACCAAGTGTTAATAAAATGGCTGCAAATGCGTCTCTTCTGTAAATTACATAAAAAATAAAATCCAATATTAACACTAATACAGGAGATTCAGCTCATTTGAAAGGAGCTATACACTGTTCCATTAATGTCACAAAACAAAAGCAGCTCATTTTGGCTATTTATCTAATGTGGCTACATGGATAGCAGTGGGGCTAGCCATCTTGGAATGATGTGTGAAATTTCAAACAACGGGACCTTCCCGCTCTGATGACCTTGTGTGAATGCAACATTTTACGAAGACATGAGCATTACCCCTGGTGTGACACGGTACCTGAGACAGCCTGCATTGGCTCTGTTCATATACAGCACAGTCTGTACACTGTAAGTCCATTATTAGGGAAGTTTTGTTTTGGCTCTGTACGCCGTCACATTGGATATGAAATGTAACAATGACTATAAGGATAGAGAGCTGGCATTGAGATTTAATATGTAGGCGTTACCATCCACATCAAATGCAATGCATTTTGAGGATTGTGGATATTATCCCCCATCACCACAATTTAAATCCTTTTAGATCTCTTTGTGGCCAGTGCAGAAAGGAGAGGCAATCGCAGTGACCAAAGACCTTTTTAATGGACATGCAAGTACTGTTTTAGACTTGAAAGAATGTGGACCTATCCTTTAAAGCAGGATTTAGGACAACTCTGGCCTTAATTTTGTAGTTTCAGCTATTGTTTCTATCAATTATGATGAAAGTCATTCGTACCTTTTTAAAAAAACCTGAAATAAAACCCTTCACAGTCAGTCAGCCAGTCCTTTATGTAACTAATGTGTGTGTTTCTGTTTATTGGTGTCATTGGAATTTTTGCAGTCAGCTCAACCGCCAACCAACAGAAAAAGTGTAATGACATGAGTTAAAGTGCAAACTCTCATTCCCTGGTCAGTAATATTAAAGTTGACACATCTGAGGATTTCATGTTTCCTCATTTTGTAGCTGCATCAAGGGAAATGAATCATACACACGCACAAACACAAAGAGCATCGTAACACACAGACGTAAAATCGTTGCCAGGATTACGACCCAATTCCCTCCTAACAACTTGACACATTAGTGAGAATTGACTGTGATATCAAACATAGTGTTCAACAAAGAGCTGAGGAGCAGTAACTGACAGACTGACACGTTCTTCTCTCGAGGGCTTGTAGCTGTCAAGGTGAGGAGTCAGAGTGACTGCAGGGAGCTGCACAGTGTGCGTCCTCACATGTTCAGGGACTGTCTGTGTTTATGCGGCATGTTCATGCAGCATGTTCATATTCATGTGGCGGCCTCAGTACAGAAGCTCTCCCCTGCCAACAAAGTAACAGTTGTAGTGCTAAAACACAGAAGTACAAGAGCCATATGGGTTCCCCCACGTATGCTTTTATCATACAGGGTTTACTGTTTAGTAGTTGTACCGTTTTCACCTTCTACCAAAGAAATAGACCCAACAGAGTCAAAGTAACCTTGTTCAATCTAGCTCAACAGAATGTAATTTTCCATGTTTAGGGACACTTCTAAAAATCAATTGAATATTGTTTTTTATTTAATATTTTTCTGTTTTTAGCAGACTTTAATGAACACCACTTACCACAAGCACAAGGCAGTCTGACTGGCAGTCCAGGTGAGGTGAGACTTGTTCATCTCCACTGTACAGCCATGGCTTTAACTATCTTACTTCTTTTAGGGTTTTTTGAAAGATAATGGATAAAGAAACATGTTACAATGACATATGCATACACCTTGTTTACAGGAGTTTTTCAGAAAACCAGATTGTTTGTTTTGCGTCACAGAACCTAGTGAAGCAGCATCTAGCTAACACCTTTCAACAGCTTCCACAAAAATTCCACCAACCTCCAGTACATAAGGGTGGAGGATCAGCTTGGCTTGATACCACCAGGGTTATTCAGGTTAAAATACACGTTATCTATATTGTTCAACAAGCTCCAGTTGTGCTGATCCATAAAGATTATATTGTTAATATTGATTATAATAATGATTATATATTTTATATTTATCAAAAAAAACCAATGCAGAACTTCCATTGGAAATCTGCTATGTGAGTCTGAGGCGATTTACAAAAGGCCTACGAAGAGATGTGTGTGTTTGGACTACACTGGGTGTTCATGATTTTTAGTTAGATGACTGGTAAAGTCAGATACATAGATATCAATGTATTCGTTTCCTTCAGTTATTCATTAGTTTTACTCCGTGTGAGCATCACAGTGCAGTTTATTGTTGCCATGTTGCTGTTATAAATAGCCCTACAGATGAGAGCATTCCTGTGAGCCTGCGACTGCTGGCTGCTACAGGCAGTGTATCTGCAGGGCAGTGCAGACATTTCCTGCCAAGTTTGTTTTTCCATTTTAATGCATAATCACACCGTCCCTTCTGCATGTTGCCATGTTGCTTTTGTTTAAGAGTGTAGACACGTCTCGCACATGATGTGTGGTATTAAAGAGTTTAAACATCAACCGCACCCTGAGAATGAGTTGAAATGAAACAAATAGATCTATCGAATAATGAGGCTCAAATGTACGTTTTTCATAAACTTTTCACTGATTTCCCACTATGTTGCCTTGCATTTCTTTACTTTGGGTGAACATTGATGGGTTTATTGAGGGATTTGACAGAGTTACTCTTAACTCCCATAGCTATGACAAACAAGGGGCAATGAACCAGAAGAGAGAACTACTCAAATAATCAGATATGCATATGACTAAGTTGCTGTCTTTCTTCTGAAGACTCTGAGGGTTTTGATTGGTGCTGCACTTAGCTTTGTCATTGGAACTCCACTTCTCTAAGACACTAATCTCATTTAGGGGACAAAGGATTTACCTTGCTATGTGGCCTCATGCCTGAGACCTTCGGGACATGATATGGGTGAAGTTGGGTATCCAATCAGAGCCCTCCCCTGCTGTGATTGACATTCTCCGGCTGAGGAGTCCTGGCTCCCTGTGCTCACTGACCTACCTGGCATTTCACTCTAAAAGCACAGCCAAAGTCACTTTTTAGCATCAGACTGCCTCCCACACTGAGCAGCCATCACAGCTCTCAAAAGCCTCCGCAGCACATTGATGGAGAACATAAAAACGTCTAACACTCTTATGATCTGACACTCAGTTCAAGCTACTTAAACATCTGAAAGGTGACATGTACTCCTTTATCGTCACTGAAAAATACAACTCACCATCTAACTCGCTGACTCCATGGCAACATCATATTGTACTTCTGGGTCACATTTACCCAAGCATTATTTCAGAATCAAGATATAAGAGATTATTTTCATTATTAATGAATCGTTAATCCATTTTTTAAAGTGAAAGATGGCCATCATGAGTCCCCAGATCCCATCACAGTGTCTTCAGATATTGTCGGTACAAAAACACCCGCACTTGTGTTTACTGTCTCCCAGCCGGGGACCTTGTTGCGTGTCTCAGTGCGACTGTATTTACACATCTCCTGACAGATGTTAGTTGTGACAAGAAGCACGTGTGCGACAGCTTACACGGGTCGATTTCAGAGCTTGATCATGTGCTCTGGTTGTTTTTTTTACTCAAATTGAAAAATCTTCAACTCAGGCAGATATAAAAGCTGTGAGTGTATACATAGCTTCCATGTAGCCCCTCCTCAGTACCCTGAGACCTCTTTCACAGTAGACATTTTGACTTGCACAGGTAAATGTTACATGGACCGCATTTAACAAACGTGTGTGTGTGTGTGTGTGTGTGTGTGTGTGTGTGTGTGGACTGCAGGGGCCAGGGATCACAGCAGCAACCTTCTGATGAGTGGCCCACCGCTCTCCTGACCTGCATGTAATTAGATTTTTTTTTTTTTTTAAGATTGCTTAAACCCAATTTTGAAAACAGGGCTCATTTTGTCAAAACACGACACACAGGTGGCAGTAAACATGTGGAAGTGTCCTCGGGCGAGATACTGAACCCCAAAATGCTCCCGATGGCACGGCCAACAGTGTGTGAGTGTCTGTGAATGCTAAAAGTTTGAGTGGTCACAAAATACTAGAAAAAGCGGTGTATGAAATCAGTCCATTATTATTATTATTATTATTATTATTATTATTATTATTATTATTAT
>CALSCE010010661.1:2968917-2984374 GCA_943593645.1 Bovichtus variegatus
TATTATTATTATTATTATTATTATTATTATTATTATTATTATTATTACACATTAACATTCCACACACAAGTAGCAGAACACCTCAGACATTTTGCAAAAGGATTCAACTGTGTCACCGTATGGCACACACTGCTGGGTGGAATCTAAACTACACTTTTCTGAATCATATAGTCTCAGTTCGAGATATTGAAAGTAAAGTGCATAAATATATTGACCAAACACAACACACTGTACCAGTATTGCACACTGATGAAATTAGTATTTCTCTCCAAATTGTAAAAGTCAGTCAATACATCCATGCATCTCCAAAGATTGCATTTTGCACTGAGATCTTACAATCATTTCTGTTATCATCTGATCTGACTGACTTTACAATGACCAGTTCATTTAATAATAGAAGTTATGTGAAGACACTTTTTACAAACAGCAGGTCTAGACTGTACTCTATAAGTGTACCTTGATCTGGCAAAGAAGTGATATCATGTTGGATTTCTGTGTCTAATGTTGAGTGTGTGGAGTGTTTTGCATAAACCGAGAGGTTGTGAATGTGCTTATAGCTGTGTAGCTCAGTTTCGATTATTACGCTTTATGTGTCATATTAGTGTGTTAGCAATTGAAGAAAACTGTAAATAGTTGTGTGTTTAACCCACAAGAATGACCATTGTCACTGAATGTCATCAACAGGGAGCTGGGGCTGCCACGCTCAGCTTGTGTAATAGCATCTCGAGGAGCGGCGTTTGTGTGGCACACTGGCTGCCACTTCCTGTCGAACACACACACACTGACACGTCCTCTGGCAGAGCTGTTTACACACAGATACACTGTGCTTACTGTACACTGCAGCCCACAACGGAGACATTTTTCAAAGCTGCTCTTTAAGGTGGATCATTACTGATCTATTCTAAGGCAAAAAGTCACAGCCTGACAGCTTTGGATGCAGAAACGAGCCTATAAGTGTAGAGAACACATCAATGAAGGCTTTTTACACCTGGAAATCCACATGTTCCTGGACCTTCCTATACCACCGACACCACTATGCTAGGAGTCTGGTTACCTAAAGTCCTCGGTTATGTCTTTGACATTTACCATATTTTTGTTTAACATCACTATGTAGTTCTGCAATCCTTCCTTCTAGAAATATGTTTTGAAGGACAACAAACAACCTAACACGGCGTCACATATCTCCATCTTGGTGAAAAAAAGACCGCCCCCCCCCCCCTGAGTATCCTTCCTTGAACTTTGAACAAAATGATAAGCGTTATTGATAAACTTATCAGGAAAGTCACAGAATGTTGATATTAAACATATCAGTCAAGTCATAACTGACAACTTATTTCATTTGTTTCCTACAATATCCGCTTGTAGTGACTTCATTAAACTTTTTGATATCCCGCTGGATCCATCTTTTTAATATACGATCTCATCATGTTTTCTGTCACATAGATTGTCTATATTGTATTTTTTACTATGTTGTTTATTCTGTACACATGTCATCTATTACAGTCTGTCCGTCCTGGGAGAGGATCCTCCTCAGTCTCTCCCTGAGGTTTCTTCCATGTTTCTCTCTTTAATTGTGGGGTTTCTTTTAGGGAGTTTTTCCTTGCGAGGGTTTAAGGACAGAGGGGGTCGTATCCTGTACAGTCTTGTAAAGCCCAGTGAGACAAATGTGTCATTTGTGATATTGGGCTATATAAATAAACTTGATTTGATTTATGGTTATGCAAATATCATGGTGTGGTTTAATACATTTGATAATATAGTGACTTACGGCATGAGACAGCACACTTACATGAAACCCTAACCTAAACCATGCACCTCCTCTCTACAACTTCTGTAAGGTGCTCAAATGAAGCGCCTCTTTCACAAAAAAGAAAAGGCCTTGCCTGTGAACATAGTCCGGCAGCAATTATGTGTCTCAATTAATCAGGAAAACATTTAGTTGTAAATAAACTTTGTTTTAGGGCACAACAAAAAAAGATGTTTATGTGAGTTGGAAAATTCAAAGTCTTGATCAAGAGGAGCATAAAGGCTGATGGAAACATGCTGAGGTGACAGTGATATTGAGGGACCTGCTTTCAATACTTCTATTTCTTATTTTATTAAGTGCAGTGTTGACGGAGCATCAGCGCACATCTCCACCCACAGCTCCATGCTTCTGCTCCGCCACAGAGGAGGGGGAGTATATATGAATATGAATTACTGGGGGTGTCACGATATGAGATCGTGATATCACGGTTTCAGCAGAAATATCCCGGTTTTCACGATTATTAATCAGGGAATTTATTATTCATAAATATTTTGTTATCATCACCAACTATATCCAGTTATAGTCTACTCTGGCAATTTACAAATATTAATATTTGTAAATAAAGATTTCCCCACCCACAAACAGCGGGACTTGCAAAATGTGTTTTCATACAGCAACAATGCAGGAATCAAATGTGACGTTTTGTAACCGAGGTTATGGCAAAACCGGTGAACCACAACCTTCCCAGGTGTCACGAATGTTGTTTTAAAGCCGCTATGTTAGAATGTGTGGCATCATCAAAAAAGACACCGTGGCAGACCCGGTAAGAGAAATAGGCTGAAAGCAACAAATAGACTGACACCCATTTTAATCAGGATTGTTTTATTTTTCACAATCAAAACCTTACACATACTAATCAAATAATAAATCTACAGTAGGAGCTTTAAGGTGTTTACAGTAACAGTCTTTCATGGAAACACTCGCTCACTCAGGTTAGTCCCCCACCCCTCAGTTAGTCAGCAAAAAACTCAAACTCTTAAGAAGGAAAGTCAGACTGAGGACAGGCAGAACTGAGGACAGACAGGACTGAGGACAGACAGGACTGAGGACAGGCAGGCCTGAGGACAGGCAGGCCTGAGGACAGGCAAGACTGAGGACAGACAGCCGTGAGAACAGACAGCCCTGAGGAAATGTTATTCCTAATCCTAAATACGAAAAACCTCTAAAACTCAATAAATATAAATTGGAATATTGCTGAGCACCAGTGGAGGCTCTCCTCTATATGCTCCTTGTAGTTTTTTTCTAGTTGTATTGCACAATGACGGGGCCCCTCTTCTTTTCTTGTCCCAATGTGACATAAAACCGTGTCACGTACAGAACACTTAAAGCAGATCTGAGCGCTCTGTTGCAGCTGCCTGCCTGTCTTGACATTAATATACTCATTCTGTGCAGGGACATGTATCTGCCCGGCTCTCCCCTGATTCTCATTTCCCTTTTCCACTTGTGTCTTATCCATTTGAACAGTAACCTCTGTGTCAAGCATCTTAACCTGAATGGGGAAAGCAATCCACCTCATTACCACCTGCAGGGGCTTCGGGCTACAACACGACAGCTGATGAAACCCGAAATGGAAAAAAAAGAGACGGGAGGGAAAAGATTGGCTGGGGCATCGAGTGTGTGGAGACAGACTGATTTATTTTTTCCTATTATTTTTCAAATCCTCCTCATAATACAGAACAAGCTGACTTACTTAGAGATCTAAAAAAGTTGTGTTTAAGCAGTGAAGCCACAGAGCAGGAGAGGCTTTTAGAGATAATGTTATTCACCTCCAGATAACCTCCGCTGACAATTCACAGACATAAGAAATTAAAAAATCATCTAAATATGAGAGGATGGTGATGCCAACCGTTGTTCAGATGAGAAGATGAATGGATGGAAGCTGAGAGCTATGGTTTGCTCAATAAACAGCTTTATAGAAATAATCCTTAAGATTGTCATTACATCAGTGTGACCGCCTTGACTATATGGGATTCAAATTGTGTATCCACGTACAGGGCCATTCACGGGAAATAATGCATGCAGGGAGTGGCCACAGACGTAGCGTCTCTGCCCCCAGCTGTTTGATACACCTTTCACAAAGCAAACATTCTGCTCAAGGCAGTTAAACCAAAACAATGAACTGGAAGATGTAAAAAAGGCTGTAGAGCTGAAGGGAACTGCAGAGCGGGTGATGATCCTCACATTACACGTCATTTGATCCATTATCATGTAAAACTAGTGATGAGTGCAGCTTCATGGATTTTAGTTCTAAAGCTGCCCTTCACATTATCGGGGGTAAAACCGATCATGTGCGTGCTGCACCGCTGGAAATTGCCACCGAGTGCTCAAAGTTCAGATGATTTCAACTTTGACCTCGATTGCCGCCGACCTTTCAAAGCGCAACCAATGAGAGCAGCTGAATGAAGTAGCAAGCAGGGGAGGTAACCATAGAAACACACCTACCTAACTGCCCTCCCCACGAGACTCTGCGGGCTACCTCTCGGTGAGCGCAGAGAACATGTCCTACCAAGTGAAGGCTCCAAAACGGAATCACATTTATGTGTTGTCATCCAGGCTATGAAATAATCAATATTTATTCATTCACTCAGAACAAGATTATTTCCAGCTTGTCCAACGGGGTGCAAACATATGGGAACAATGAAACCAATCAAAGGAACAATCATAACAGAAGAACATGTGTCACTACTACTACAGCAAGGAAAACATCTGTTATGAAGTAATATGAAGAAGAATGGAGTAACTAAAGTTCAGAAAGAAGAAGCTGCAATCAAGAAACTCAACAGTCAACAGTTTTTACAATTTTAATGCGACGCAGCTCAAGTTAAAATGCTCAGGAACACAACCAGTGTAAGACATGACCAACATGACCAACATCACCAACATGACCAAAATCACGAACCACCGGATGTGATGGAGGTTCCTCACAGCTGATAAAATGTGGAGTCAGCCTTGAAGACCCAGACTCTCTCCCTCTCTCTGTCTCCCTCTCTTTGTCTCTCTCTGTCTCTCTCTTTGTCTCTCTGTTCTGTCTCTCTGTCTCTGTCTCTCTCTCTCTCTCTGTCTCTCTCTCCCTCAGTTCAATTCAAAGGGGCTTTATTGGCATGAACGTGTCAATTTAGGACCAGGAACAGCTTCAGTCCCTATTAGCATATAGACACGACCCAGGACCGAGAAAACGCATTGGCCATTAATTCATGGTCTGCCAATACTCTGCCAGCCCCATTAGCGTATGCCGCTTTTAAGCAGCGGAACATGTTGAAAACACATCATTGACATATTATCACCTTGAAAAGTTGGTATGTGTTGGCAAACAATTGCTATCTATACATCCATCAGACAGAGCCGCCTATAACGCCTATAGTCTATGGTTTATACACCTACATTATACACATATACACGTCTCTGTACAAACATGAGGTACTATCGTAGAGCTCTGAGTGCCCACAGACGGCAATTTTTTCCCTCCATTTCTGAATGAGCAACGTCAGGATGTCAGTGGCGTCAGGAGGAGAATCTCAACAGTTTCACACAAATTTCTCACTTGAGTTGAAAAATGTCAACACGCACAAATATGCAAATGTTGGGAAATTTGTGTATTCATTACATTACAGGTCATTTATCAGATGCCCTTATCCAGAGTGACTTACAGTGACAGTCCTCTGGAGCAACTCGGGGTTAAGAGTCTTGCTCAGGAGCTCAATGGTGGGAGTCTGGTATTAAACTCATGACTTGGTGTTCTATTTGAAAGCCTGACTACTAGACCACTAGACTACCGCCATCCCATAATTTGTGTCTTTGCATTGACTCTGTATGTAATCACGCCTCACAAAGAGTTCCTCTTGCTTTTGGTGAGTACACTTAAGATTGCTTTCATTTTTGTTTCAGGGAACTATCTCTATGTGAGCTAAAAAAAGACACTTTGGTCCTTTTGTTGTTGTAGTTGAACAGATAGGTTAAGAAATGGAGCTCTCAGGTCTCAGTGCTCATCCTGACGCTGCTGGCCGCTGTGTTGTGACCATCGCTTGACTGAAGCATGACACTTGCCCTTCTATAACTTGCTTCTCTGATGGTTTGAGCGTCTGGAAGGTCCAGGAACACCTCATCAAACAGGAGCTTCAGGACCGAGCATCAGGGCTGTATCTGATCTGTAAAACATGGCAGAATCACTGTTACATTATACGGTCATGTAAACAACCATTAAAATCATAACAAATCAGTTTTTATCTTGTATGTAGGAAGAAATTTATTTTAGCATAAAGTTCCACATGAACCTACTACTGTACTGTGTTTATTTAACTGGCTTCAGGTGAAGCTGAACGTTCTGTAATACATGCTCCAACATTGATCCAGCCTGCGGGACTACAATCTAAGCATTATCCACGCAACATGCTGACGCTAACTTAAACAGGTTAACGAAAGGTTAATGAAAATGGTAGAACTCACAGTTTCAAAGTTTGAAGTTGGGTCACATACAGTCGGTATGGGTCCATCCGGAGCTTCAGTTTTGAAGTGAATCCTGCTGTGTAAGGTAACTGACCCTCATTGAGAGCGTTTTCCAGTTGTCGTGCAGACATTTCAGTCAAAGTGAAGTGAATCCACTGGGTCTTCACATCCTCCGGTGGTGGGAGTACATAAAGACTTTTCTATTAGCTGCTTTTCTAGTGTCATGTAAGCAGTTCTGTAGTAGTGGGTAAATCACAATGGTGGACTGCACAGGATTCAGCAGGTACTCCGTGTGCGAGGAGGGTCACCTAGCTTGAGCTGGTTCCCGCAGGACGTCCCATCCAGCATCAAATCTGTCCAGTCTTGGGAGTAATGCCTTACAAAGTAAAGTGTTAGTTATTCCACTACTTTTGGCGGTAACTAGAAACATAACCAGGGTTTTCCCCGCCAATTATACTGCTTAGTCGTAGCGCCTTGACATTTTTTGCGCCGAGCCGATGCAGGGTTTGGCACCGGGACGACACGGGAGGGGGGTGGGAACAAGGGTGTCATAATTTATCAATTTGGTGTCCGTGTCCTATGAAAGTAAATAATATTACAGACAACTGCGGGAATGAATCGTGAATTGCCAGTTGTTGGGCCTAGTAGCAGTGCATGGTGGTCTGGAGATGGGAACCCAGGCTCTAGGCTGCGATTATTATTATCAACATTGCCAGAACAATTAAATGTTGAAACGAATGCTGGGATATGTGTAAATTAAATGAAGGTTTTGTCCTTAAGCTTGTCAGGCAAGATATAATAACATAACATTGAACATCAAATGTTCTTGGGGCTGCACAGCACCGAAGCGCTCTAAAAAAACAATGACTCAAAATTGAAATTGGCTTGTTTCTCAGTGCTTTGGATCATAGCAGACAAACAACCGATTCCCCGTGTTTTCACACAGCGCCCAGGTAAGTGTGTGTGTGTGTCCATGTGCCAGTAATTAAATGGGTGATAGTATCGTTATGTATTCCTCACAATCGGTATCTTTTCTTTATTGTCAGCTGGAACATTTCATATCCACGCACTCATGTGATCTCAGAGTTGCGCTCTCTGGAGCTCTCCAAGGCACTCAGAATAAATCCTGGTACTGCTGGTTGCTGCACCCCCACGCACATCTACACCCACAACACATGCAAATGTGCACTTTAAAGACACAATAGTGATTAAAAGCGAGAGGGAAAATCGAAGGTTAATAGAAAATGTCAGGAAACTACGCACAATAATACCAGAGCCCCTTGAAACATGCATGACAAGCAAATGAGATGTGATGTGTGAAGATGTGGGTGTAATACGATGAATACTTGACAGGTGAGTGTTGGAACATGTTTGCGGTGCTTACCTGCAGGAAACGCTGATTTCAATCTTTGTCGCAGGTACGGTAGAGTTGAGCGGGTCGAAATCCCCTATTGTCGCCATGGCTGAGGCTCTTATACACTTCTTGTGAATCGTTGAAGTTCTCACTTGTATTACAGCACCAGTGTTCCTGTGGTTTCATCCACCGCGAATGAGAAACGGATGGAATCGGCCGGTTCCGCTTGTAGTAGTTGTTGCTGCTGACGGTCGCTGGAGCGCAGCTGAGGGTTAGGAGGCATACCTGAGGATAAGACTTCATT
The DNA here is from genome assembly GCA_943593645.1 of Bovichtus variegatus. Classification (NCBI taxonomy): domain Eukaryota; kingdom Metazoa; phylum Chordata; class Actinopteri; order Perciformes; family Bovichtidae; genus Bovichtus; species Bovichtus variegatus. Next base: position 2,976,826 of record CALSCE010010661.1, read on the forward strand.
CATAGAGAGGGAGGGAGAGAGAGAGAGAGAGAGAGAGAGAGAGAGAGGAGAGAGAGAGGGGGGGGAGAGAGAGGAGAGAGAGAGAGAGAGAGAGAGAGAGAGAGAGAGACTCATCTGCTCCTTGTTTCTCTCCATCCATCGCCAGGTGGAGGCAGAGACCTCCACCTGGCGATAATTATCACAATATTGTGAAGGATTTGAAATAATGCAACATTTTACCACACAGAGCTTACAATAACCATTGGATCGTCAATACGAACTGAACGCAAATGGAATGAATAGATCAAGCTAATAACGGAGATTCGTAAAAAATGCCATTCTGCTGAGAAGAACAACAGACACACTCATTGAAGCAAAAACAAAAGCTATAAACAAAAAAAGAGCATAATAGATGTATGAATGTATACATTAATGTTATAATAATTCATCCGTTAGATTCATCACATAAAAAGAAAATAAACATACAACAAATAAAATGATAAATAATGAGTAAGAGTAAGTTACCATATTCTCTATGAGCGAGACGGAGTTCATATACATTATAAACACAAACTGTGGCATAGTAGTAACACTTTTTGTTTGCGCATGCGCATCAGTTATTCAGTTGTTTGTGCTAAATATCTCAAACTTTGATACACAGTACCCATATTTATCTACGACAAATAAATGTCACTGGGAGGCATTATGTGACCCCTGCTGAGGTCAGGTGTACACTCAGATGTCACGATGACGTCATTTACTGAAATAAGATGTACGCAACAACTCTATTGAAGAATAAAGTTTTGAAAAAATAATTTAAAGTGACAAAAAAACTATTATTTCTTATAACTTTAAGGACTTCAAATTAAGCACAAAAACAATTGATGTGAGTGTGTGTGTGTTTCTATGTGGATGTGTATGTGCGTGTGTGTGAGAGTCTGTGTAGTTGTGAGTGGTTGTGTGTGTGTGTATGTGTGTGAGTGTAAATGAATGTGTGTGTGTGTGTTGCACTGTTACAACTATCCCCAAGCAGCCATCACACAGCTAACTGCTTTAGCATGTGGGCTTGAAGTGAGCATAAATGCAATGCATCACATTAAACTTTAGAAGCTGCTGCTTTAGGTTTTGTAAGTCACACCCTGTATAAAAACAATATATTGAATGCTAGAAAATGCAATTTTCTTGCATTATTTGCAGCAACAGTGTTGCTTTTTGCTGTAATAATGTTTTTATATTCCTCATATTATATTGACCCCTTCCTTCTGACTGAAGTAGATCGATCCATGTAGTGCAGTAGAAGAGTCAACCCCCCATGGGAACGTACACAGAGCCTGAACCATCGTGGAGCCGTTGTTTCTGACTTCAGGGTTGTAGGTTGTAACTAATGAAAACCAAATGTATCAGAAAAATGAACACTTGAACATAATCAGTGTGATAAGAACTTTCTAAAATAACAGAAATCTTTGGGAAAACGTGTACTTTTAAATTTTGTCCCATGTCCAGTCTACTAACATGGAGGGGGTGGGATTCATGAGCTACTGCAGCCAGCCACCAAGGGGCCATAGTTAGTTTTGACTTCACTTTTGGGGAGCTGTCATGTCATCTTTATGTACACATTGTTTTTACGAATCTTAATCTTTTACGAAAATATTGTTGGCACACTGCATTCTACATTTTGGCCAAATTGTTACGCACCGATAGTATAGCAGGCAGTTTCGATTACAGCCAATGGCAATGAATCTGTTGCCCCAGTGCATGCAGGGGCAGTTCCACTACACCTACCTCATGTGACTGCAATCACATGATCATCACTCAGCCAATCATATGAATGCTGATCACGGTTTGAACTCTCTACTCATTTTCCTTTATTTAAAAAATAAGAGTGCACATTTATTGAGGAAAACTTCCTCCAGGTTCAACAAATCAATCATCAAACTGCTTTCAGAGCACTTCAAGATCGACTAGCACGACGCCTACAGCCAAACTCCACTGGGCCCGACCTTTGTTGAGAATAGTCACACCCAGAGGCAAGTGAGGAAGATGGTCGTGGAAAAGCCTGATCCTATCCTCCTCTGCCAGCTCTATATACAATGTTTTACCTCTCATTGGACATTTCTATCGCATCCTAATACATTTCTGTCAGCGCCACAAAATACACAACACAAGATCTGGACCGCGGGCTTATAAGAGTCATCCAAATCACAATGTTGACAACTTAACATGGGGAAATATGGAGATGCAGAAAAGTAGAAACTGTAGAAACAGAAGAGCTTAAGAAGAAGCATGAGGAGGAGAAACGCAGTGCAGACAAAGTGAAGCCGGTCATGCCTCTTCTTTGTGGCATTAATCAGCCCTCCTACATCCCAACAGATTATCTACATTTTTAAGCAGCAGCAATAGTTTAGGCCTTTAGGATAAATATTTTATGAATTAATAATTCATTAACCACTGAAACACTTAGTGGGACACAAGCTGACTGGGTTCAGCTGAAGTGTCATTGTGTGGGATGACTTCTGACCTCAGAGAGAGAGAAAGCAAGTTTGCTGTTGTCCCATTACGCAAGAACTATTTATTTGTCTTAACACGGTTGAATTTACTTTGAACTACAAAGTGGGAATTTAAAACATCCAGCTATAAAACGGCTTTATGCAATCACATCACATTTGCCATAGAATTCTCAAAAGGAAGTCGATACTGTGGTGTAAATAGCTAATGTCTCACCGTGGGTGATAATGAACACATTGAAAGCTACTCATCATCTGCTAAAGCATATCCATTTGAACAAGAAAGAAATAAGCAAGTCATGAAGAGGTTTGTTTTTTTGTTTATTCACAATTGCCACCTGCTGCTCAGTTCACCTTGTATTGTAGCTGGTCGCCTGCCAACAATTAAGAGCCATTTATAACAAAGAAAAAAAACAAAAAAAAAAAAAACAAAAAAGGTAGAATTACTTAAAAATGCATCAACTGTACAAAGAAGAAAAACTCTTTACACAGAGAACATCAGGATGAGTGCAATGCAGCATTTTAATAAGAGACAGGATTCGGAAATACAATTTAAAAAAAAAAAATAATAATAATTAATTTGTAACACAAATAAAAACATTATATTCCGCAATTGAGATACACTTGGAGGATGTCATGCAAAAGTATTTGAAGTAACTAAGTAGGAGACATCTTTCTTACAATGACTATTTTCAGCTATTTGAAAAGGACAATGTTATTGCAGGTGTCCTGTGATTGGCTGCTTAACATCTACAGGCCGACAGTAGAAATGATGCCTCGACAAAAACAAATCGATATGAAACCTCGACTGAATTAAAAACCCCTTTTCAGGAAAGATATCTTAAAAAGAAAGCTTACAACCGGCCAGGGAGATTAGACGATGCCTGAAAGTCCAACTTGTCTCGAGTAAAGCTGGACAGATTATTCTACTGTACAAAATGCAACCACTTTGACACCCCATGCAGAGAACTGATACATGTGGCCACACCAACCAAATGCTCTCAAATTACTTAATGCATCAAGAATGAAGGGATTAAAAACTCCCGTGGCTTAAAATCAATTTAGCGTTTGTGTGCTACAAGGAAAGCCGAATTTGGCTCAGAATCTAGCAGAACACCAAACTCTGCATTTTAAAAGAACAGTTCAACATTTGGGGCAATGTGCTTATTCTAATTCTTTCTAAGAGAGAGATGTGAAAATCGATTCCACTTTCATGTACATGCGTTAAGTACAGACAGTCAGGAAGTGGTTAGCTTAGTTTAGCACAAAGACTAGAAACGGGGAACTGGAAGTGCACAGACCTCTGCCATGGCCATGCGCCATCTCACAATGTTAACCAAAGTAAAACATTATTTGTGTTTCCACCCTGTGATTCGGATCCGCTTCGAAATGTAATACATTCTTCCTTGGTTCGTGTTACACCCTCCCACCAAGAGAAAAATTGGACCAGTAGTATTTCTGTAATCTTGCCGAGACAGGCGGAGTACGTCAAATCTGGAAATTACACCTCATGAAACCTGTAACCTGAAGGATCGCCGCGTCATTTGTTAACCCATCCCTGGCTACATACATTTTGAGGTGTTGTTAATCACATGTTTTTACTTTAAAACAGAGCTAAGCTAGTCTTCATGCTAATTGAGGCCAAATGCGTCCCCACTCTAGCTCTGTATAGAGACATAATGTTGGTGTCAATCTTCTCATCTCACCATCGGAAAGAATGTGAATAAATGCATTTCCTAAAATTTCTACGACAATTATTCCTAAAAAATCAATAAAATCCTCCTACAGTCTTTTTCAAAAGGCAGAAGTGAAAATGTCACTCACGTGGAAGTGAGTGACTGACTGAAATCACATCTCAACCTCATCAGGGGTGTCCATAAGACTCAACTGCTTTGTTACTGTACATTAAAAACACTTATGATCTTGCAACTGAGTGAGTGATAAACGGGAAACCCCAAGAGCTCGATGCTAACACTGCTAATGCTCTACAGTCAACGCCCCGAGCTCTTAAAGCCATTTAAGAAACAGAAATGGACCCGAAGCTGGAGCAGAAGTAGAGGTGTGATCCAGTGTTACTGAAGATTTTAAAAAAAAAAGGCACAACAAAAGGTCCTGAGGTACAGCAGCCGTCAAAACCGTTTGGCATCCCCAACAAGCTAGTTTCAAATAAAAACTCAACAGAATTCTCTCAAGAAAATGACTTAAAAGTGTGAATCTACCCAGAAATAGCTCAGGTAGAAATGTCTGTCCAAGTGTGACCTGAAAGAGGACGCACATGTTTAGGAACGTCCTTTCAGTGAGAATAGCTGGGCAGAATCACTGGCAGGAATAGCGTGGACCTTGCTTCACTGCAGTCCGTCGAGAAAGACTTTGAAAAGGCCTTCGGTTCACAGATTTGCTACCACAATGCTCAGTGCCTCTTGTGCTACCATGTCAGTGCTACTGAAGAAGAAGAAATGACTGGATATGGACTTGAGAAGATATGGAGCCCGTAGACTGGCGAGGTGAAACAGCAGCTGAGATTGGTTTGTCACTTAATTTCTTGGGTTACGTGCCATGTTTCTGGCGGCCATTCACAAACAGTCGATGTTTAATCATCAAAACTTGTTTTGTTAAAGTTATCTAGTTAAAAGGATAGGATCGGATTTTTACAGGACTATCTCCCTCACTTGCCGTGCGCACACTGACGTGGCCGCTTGCTGTAATCATCCCATGTGTACATACTGGTAGCCTCCAGGTGGGACTACTCTCAACAGCCAGAAACACTTTTGCCTTTAGACGTGTTCAGACGACTAGTTTGAGTACTGCAGTTGAAGCACACTGAGGCTTTAAAAGGTTTCAGTATGCTTCAAACAAAGTGCTCGTAGACTCTTCAAACATCGGAGGAAGATTTCGTCCCATAACTCCTGCAGTGCGGCCGCGCTGCGGAGGGAGTCCTTCACTGCCAGTAAGGACAGAAGGAATTATTACAGCAGCCAATAACTCTTTCAGCGTACATATGGCATGCGAGTAATATATGAAAAGACCTGTAAACTCAAATGGATTAGATATTCGGATTTTAATCTACTGTGCCAAATTAGAAACCGAAAAAAGATTGGTTGCCATTTCTGTTAGGACACAATAAGTGCTGTTTTTTTTTTTTTTTTTTATCTCTTCTTTAAAATGCACCAAAACAAAACAACAGTCCTCTGCTTGGATCAGAAATTAATAGCAGTACAAAACAAGAGAACTCAAAACATATCGCTGCCTCGACATGGGACGGTCACTGCAAGGCCCCTTGAAGTTTGTTTTTTGAAATGAATAATTGGGAACAGATGAAGGAAGAAGGGTGTATACCCTGCCTGTAGCCCTGCAGGTACAGACCCCCTGTTCTCAGCCATTTAACATTTCAGCAGCTAGATGCCTTCTTAATATCCCTTTTTGATTCTGTGGCTGAAACCATTTCCCTCCCTGAAAGTGACCGATGAACTCAACATGGGAGATTAAAAGTCCAGGAGATTTAAGAAAAGAAAAAAAAGAATGCTCCCCCCTGAATTGAGCAGAGATGTTTGGCACTTTATTGTACGGAGTCCAGGCATGTTGTAGTGACTGTGGCTGAATGGATGGAAGCAGAGGAGTCTCAAGTCACTTTGAGAGGGTTCAGACGATGGCGTTGGTGCCCCGGAGGCCGACCCCGCGGGCAAACTGCTCCAGCAGGCCGGTGATGGCACCGGAGGGGCTGGGTGCTGAGGACTTGAGGCCGACAGTGGAGCTGTAGGCTGCCAGGAAGACTTCCCGCACCGCCTCCAGTCGGGCCTGACGCTCGGAGGGGAAGGGACACCTAGAGAGGAGACAAGGAGGAAGAGACGACATTTAAAAAGGCCGTAACAAATAGTAACAAACATGACAAAGTCTACCAAGAATGACGCAAGCAGAGGTAGTTTGGATCAAGCCCACAATGTACTTCTGAATTAATCATCAGAGCTCTCGCAATCATCATCATCATGACTCTGCTTCTCTTGCTTCTTCCCAGTTCCTCTCATTCCCTCAAAATAAAGACAGATAGATGCTATTTGCCTTTTCAGACTGCATGTGCTGCTGGTGAGTCCCACTCAATCAGATCAAGCAGAAATGAAAATGTGTGAGGAGGAGGAGGAGAGAGAACCTGGTGGTAAATTCTTCTCCCCAGATTCTCCTCCTGGTCTATGGCTCTGACATTTGTCCCCCCCACAGGAAACTATCCTTGTTACATACACAAAAGTTTCACTTACATTTGTTTTTTTGAAAAATACTGACCCAGATACAGTATGTACCGAGCGCAAAGTTATCCAGTGGACAAATCTACTCGTCAATGCTTGGTTTCCAACACACCTCAAACATATTTGCCATTTTTTGTACTGCAGTTTTTTGTTATTTGTAAGCAGAACTTTATGCAAGTGCCATCAGTGTAACATGACACAAAGACTGATTCACTCATAATAGACTTGTTCTCGTTTGCACGTTTCTGTTTCAGTTGTTTCAATCAACAGTAATTCCATTGTGGCTCATAAAGATGTTCTGGAATGCCTGGTGAACAAGTTTGGGGCAGAACGGAGGGAAAACCAATGTGTATTTAAATGTAACCAGATGGCTTAGCAGGCTGTAATATTCACTATTCAGAAGAAACAGATACAAGACAGCAGGTAGTCATACAGTCATGTTAAGAACAGCCACCAAGCCTGTTACCACATGGACACATTGGACATAATGGAAATGTAGCTGCTGAAGAACAGAGTTAAATACTCCAGTATGGAAGCACTGCTAGTGGACACTGGAACCGTAACAGAGCTGGATCCAGTGAACATCTGGGGTCAGGGTCTACAGCCACACAAGTCCGTGATGCTAATGTCAGCATGTTAACATGCTCACAATTTAAGGTTAGTATGCTACCTTTTTCTAATTGAATTAGCACTCAACACAAAGTAGTTTTGGTCATTAACTGAATTAAGTTTTGGAAAATAGACTATTTTTGATCTGCTGGTGGTGATGAAAAGTCACAGGAAGTCCATCCATCCATCCATCTTCAACCGCTTATCCGGGGTCGGGTC
>CALSCE010010661.1:2989374-3029283 GCA_943593645.1 Bovichtus variegatus
GGCCAAAATCCCACCTGAGCAACGCATGTGACGAGTTCCTCCATACAGGAGCGTCTTGAAGCATCATTACAACAAAGGCTTTTGTACCAAGTATTAAATACATTTCAGGAAGCGTGTTCAATACTTTTTGTATCATGTATCATTCCATTTTATTACACATAACTTAATTTATGGACATCCATGGTTTGGTTTCTTTGCATGTGTGGATTGCATGGGTTGTTACCGACATCTGATGAAAATGTAATTTCAATAGCACCTTTAGAAATATATTTACTGAGAAAAATGCTGACGTGTTCAATACTTATTTTACCTGCTATAAATGTCTGGACCAAATTTCTTGGAAATTCAGCCAATATTCCCGGAGTGACTCACATTCGATATTGGACACTTGTCCAGTTAGCTAAACAAAAACAATAAAAGAAGTAGGTGCTTTCAAAATAAATGAAATGGTTTACTTCAAAGTGGGCGGCTGTGGCTCAGGAGGTGGAGGTCGTCCACCAGTCGGAGAGTCGGTGGTTTGATCCCCGGGCCTCTGCAGTCAGCATGTCAACATGTCTTTGAGCAAGATACTGAACCCCAAATTGCTCCCGATGGCCAAAGGTGTGTGAGTGTGTGTGAATGGTTATCACTGATGAGCATGTGGCACCTTGTAAAGTAGCCTCTGACTCTGTATGAATGTGTGTGAATGGGTGAATGCTGATGTGTTGTAAAGTGCTTTGAGTGATTGCAAAGATTGGAAAAGCGCTATATAAATGCAGAACATTTACCATTTACAGCACAAACAGACAGACATGTCAGCTGATGCTCTACGGGGACAGAAGCTGCTGATTTGATCCCAACATTGACCTTTGCACCAATCAGGGAGAGCTTGTTTTCCTTAGTACAAACAGAAAACGATGCAGACAGTTGGTGGTAAATCACTGTCAAACCCATACCTGAACCCAACTAACTAAGCTGACTTTAACCCTTCAGGAGGGGTTGTACAGTGTTACTTACATTCGTCCGCTGGGTCCTTCATCCTGAAAACTGAAGGGCAGGGGGGAGTCGTAGGCAGCAGCCACAGCAGACGAGGTGGAGGAGGCCGAGGCCAGAGGTGGAGGAAAGTGAGCGTGGTCATGGATGCTGCCGCAACCAGAAACGATCTGCCAACTGCCGTACTCTGTGGAGAGGGAGGAACCTGACCGAGTGTAGTCTGCTGCTAACCTGTGGGAGAGGAGAACAAGCGAGACTTGTCTGCAATGTTTAGCTTCAACCACCAACTGCAGGAATCGCAGCAATATAAAGATACTGTAAAAAAGAGATGGTCAGGGAAAATACATCAGCTGCGACCCATATGGCCGGCCGCAGGTCTGACCCGCCTGGATCCGGTAAACACTTGCGCTCCTTGGTGGAAACGTAATGTTATAAATGTTTCGACAGCAGAAAGACATATTCACAACAGGATTCAGGTGGAGCTATGTTGAGTTCTTAATCACTAAGGTGTAAAACTAATAGTAGAATCAGATGTCCATCAGGCGCAGCTGTGATCTAATGAAAACATCTGTATGGTTATGTTGCTCTGAAAGGTATGTTTTAATAGTGACGGAAGGTTTTCATCTTACTTCCGTAATACTGGGATATTGTATGTACAGTACAGTCAGTGCTGCACACCAGAGGAGCAGGAGCTGCACTTTCAGGGCCCTGGCCTGAATTACTTTTAAGTGCATGTATAAAAATAGGATGGCACGCAAACCTGGACTGGCTAAAAGAATTGTATTGAATCGCTCACCTTCTTCCAGGGACAGCCAATGGGCTGCTGCCAGTGCGTGTGACGCCATGTTCCGATTGGTTGGAGGAGGAGGAGCTGGATGACCTGGCCTCACTGAGTGGATGGGAGAGATGCTCGTCAGGAGGGTTCTGTTTATTCCAAACAACCATCTGAGGAGAGGAGGTGGTGCCTTTTCTCCTGAGGAGGGAAACAATACATCAGCATTGAAAGAGGAGCAGCTGCTTGTGATGCCACTTTGTCTTTTAATCATGTCAAAATCAGAAAATTTTTTGTACTGATTGAAGTTTATTTTGATTGACTTGAAGCATGTTCATAAATTAACAGCTGCCTCGGTAAATTGACTGGAATGGAAAAGTCTAACAAGTAGTCTGCTGTTTTATTTTTATTACATTGATCCAAATCAGTCTATTTCTGGGGTGCTGCATGATAAAATTATTTTTCATTTAAATGAGACCACTGCGTTGGCACAGAGGAGTCCAGGTACAGGTCTGCAGTGTTGTCGGACAAAACTAACCTGGACCTGGCTCATTTAGCCACGATGTCATCCAGCAACACACAAGGATCAACTTACGGAGTGTATGTCAAAGCCTGTGAGTCCATCAGGGTGGACTTTGGAACTGGCCCAGTGATTGTTAATGTGTTAACTTCCCCAAGTTGGAAGATGATCATTAGTATTAAAAATGGCGGTTCAGTGTTTCTTTCAAACTCATGGATCTATTGCTAAAACTGGACTTCATGGATTGTATTTCATCACCTCACTGGCACCTAAAACCGTCACCAGCGCCGTGCTGTTTTCAGCCTGAACACTGACATAAATGTAGATTTCTGTGTTGTTCATGAAATATGAATGAATCATTTCTATGAAAAAGGTGCATCCATCAACTTTCCAAAAACATACGATTAAAGAATATATAAAGAAATGGATCCCTGAATGTTGTGAGCCTGTGTGTGTTATACTGACCAGCTGGAGGCCTGGGGTTGGCTGGAGAACAGGTCCACACTGTCAGTGGTGAGGCTGGAGGCGCCACCCGCCTCCTCAGTGATGAGGGAGAAGTCACTGCTCAGACTGGTCACACTGCCGCGATCCCTGGACTCTGAACCAAACACACAGCAGCGCAGTGTCAGTTCACTTCCCAACTCACACTGCACGTTTGAGACAGCAGAGCTTCCAATGAAAGATGACATGTTTTTAAATGTTATGCTAATCTATAAAAAAAATGAAACCAAGTTACGATAACGTAAGCACCCATGCTTGCTGCGCTTCTAGATTATTATTTTTAAAATTTTTTTGAATAGGGCTGTAGTTGTTTCTCTGTTCAAAAAGTAAGTGTTGTTTAACTTGGTTAAAATCACAAACGTTTTGATTCCTCATAGCAGCTGCTGGCGTGAGTGAATAAGGAAAGCGATGCTGAATGAGAGAATGCATTGTGTTACAGAAGCTAAGGGAACAGAGACGATAACATTAATAACGGCTGCATTCCACTTAGAGGAGCGTGCTGGAGCAGCTTACTGGGACACTTAATGAACCAGAGTCATTGTCATTGTTCTTAATTGCACCTATGCTGTTCCTGTTAAGTCAACATTTCACACTGTCCCAAGAAAGCACAGGAGCACTTGTGCAACATTAAAAGCTTTTCCTTGTCCAGTTTTGCCAGAAGTGTCTATAAATGTGCTTTAAAATGTAAAAACTTGCCATATAACAGAAAGTTTACAACATTCATTTCTGTGACATGGATAACTTATGACACGAAGCTGAATACTATTGCAAGTGCAACACTTTACTGCAGGTTAAAAGGCTGCAGACGTAAAAGGTTTGTAACGCAAGATGTTTTGGAATCAAGCCGGCAGTTTTCTAAAGAGATGAAGATGGCGTGTTATCACCCAGAGTCTCTGCTTTGTCTCTGTCCCGACACGCTCTGTGCTCGCAGCACTTACGACCCTTGTTATTCCTCATTGCATCAGACCAGAGGAGAGTGGCAGGAGCTCCCAATGCTGCCTGATTCACCTTTATTGGCTTCCCATCAAGTCTTGAATCACTTATAAATTCCTCCTGCTCACATACAAATCCCTCCATGGCTTCGCCCCCCCAGTACCTAATTGACCTTCCCCACCCTTATTCTCCTGCTTGGTCACTCCGTTCCTCAGAAACTGGTCTGCTATCCACCCCCCCGCACCAGGCTCCGAACGTTTGGTGACAGAGCCTTCAGTGCTGCAGCCCCCCATCCTCTGGAACTCTCTCCCTGCTCACATCAGAAATTATTCATCCCTGGACTCCTTCAAAACCAACCTTAAGCACCACCTGTTTACCAAGGCCTATGACCTCAAATAATTTTTTCCCACCCCAATGTATGTTGTATCCACTTTGTAAAGCGTCCTTGGGTTTTTAGAAAGGCGCTATATAAATCAAATGTATTATTATTATCAAGTACATCAGCGACAAAAAGCAATTAGATGATAGAACAAGTCAGTTAAAAAACAAAGACACATTTAACACGTTTCCTCTAGTTTGTGACTTGTCTATTGATAAATATATGGAGCTCAAAGGAAAGGTCACGGTTACAATGCTACCACCAGTTCCACAAAGCTCTTGGCCCAACAACATTCACTTGAACAAGAAACCCCAGGGGACCAATGTGTAGCTGACAGTACAAAGGTAGTCCCACTACTCCAGTTAAACACAACAATAATAATAATAATAATAATAATAATAAAATCACACTCATTCATTCCATCAAAGTTTTATCAGAGGGACCCTGTACGCAGGAATGGATGAGACACCGACTTACTTAACTGGCAGAGATCTTCCACAGTAAAATCACTGTCTTTGAAGTGCGAGTTCTTCCTTCTGAAAGAGAAATAATATCAGAGATCAAAAGCAGAGAAAGAATACCGGAGACTGGATACACACAGTTGACATTTTCCTACGGAAGCTGGATATTCACAGAGTTCGTTAATTACTGTACAAGTGTTACTGTGAACCTTTACATAGCTTTATCATTAATACATTCTTAAATATAAGAAATAAACCCAACAGACGTATGTATAGAGCATAATGAACACACCTCTGTTTCTTAACAGCCGAGAACTTCTCTGAGACGATGTGCTTCAAAAAATTGAAGCAAAAAAAGAAAATCTGAAGGAGGGAAAAAAACATTTTTGATCAGAAGGGAAACACGGCAATGAAAAGTAAACCACTACACTAGCTCAGACAAAGTACAGCTAGCTGTTCCCACCCGGTCCAAACAAGTGAGATGAATGTGCCTAAAGGAACGAGCCGACTGGATTTAATTATCTTCTACTGAGACTGCTCTTGGTATAGATATTGACATTTCTGCCACTTTGATAGATTTGTCCCTCTGTGATTATGGGCTGTTGGTATAAAATTGACTGATACTAGACTTATGAGGCCGATACCCTCATCATTATTTAAGACAATGATATATTGATTTTCAGCATTTTTTTTATAAACGGAGAACTCAATTATTGTGTTTAGGGGGATATATTTATCCCCCTATATTCGTTTTTTTGATATATTAGAATTGTGACTATGAAATGAGCAGGACATCTTCCATGTGGAACATACATTTATCAGTGCTCTGTGGTGGGTACACTTTGGTGTCATAGCTCAGATTTTTTAAAAAGTTTTTACAAATCACCATCAACCTGGCTGCATTTTCTCATAATGTGGGATCACAACTTAACAGGATTTTCCGTTAACCGCTAATTACCGTTTTTTAAGATTTTTTTTTGACCAGGAAAACTTGTTGAAGTCTGACAAATCTAAATCTCTGCGGTTATATGTCCGCTTTGGTTACATTGACGACACAACGGTACCGGATGTGCCGCAGCCCGCAGCCACAACAAGACTGGGAGCTTCGTCTTTGGGATCGAGGGAAATAGTTTCTTCAGCTTTCGGACACAGCACGCCGCTGTGCAACTTAAACTAAAAAAAGTGACTAAATCACCACCAGCTGGTATTGGCAAAATAAAGAAGCTCAAAACCAAACTGAAAATGTGCTCAATTACAGTCATTCGGTTATTTTCTGTATATCTCTGGTTTAATTAAATTAAATAGACACTTTGACACTTTTCTGTGGTGCACACGGCTCTGCAGCTGGTGTAGCCAGTTTCATTGATTATAGTAAAGTCTATGTTGCAGCAGACTGTTATAAACCCACATGCCTTGATGATGTCATTCTTTATTAGCCTGCCTAACAATTAATTTTAAGCTCAATAAACACAGATCATTTTTTACCTGAATTTCTCCCATTAATCTGGTACATTGAAATCGTTTAAGACTCGTGGACCAGCACAACCCTGACTCTGTATGTTCCAATGTTATTACTGCACTGCCAAAAATGTGACCTTATTATGTTTGTTAACAAATAATAATCATAATCATTTTGAAGAAAAGGTATCCAATTGTTATTGCCTATTCATTTAATTTACGCTATCATATGCTATTATCAAAATATTTTTATCATAGCTTTCTCAGAACAAAACAATTTTCTCGCCATCTGAACATCTGACTGATTGCTACAAATGCGTTTCAACCCCAAAGGAATATTATTTATTAATTGTTTAATAATATGGTGTTTCTGTCAGTCTCCTTTCTGTAAACAGAAGCTATACAATCAGTCATAAAAACATTTTTTAAAGTCTTCATTTGGATAAACTTACCTCCTCCCCTTTGGAGAGTCGATCTGGCAGCATGTGACTGGAAACGGATACAGAAAAATGTGCTGCATTACATGCCAGCGGCCACTTATTCATGTCAAAAAACTGCTCCACTACATCCCATGTTGTCCATGTAAAGACGCATGTTACAAAGTATGAACATGAATGAATCCTTTAAACCTGCATTAGTTGACACATTTGATGCAGACATTTTTAGAAAAGTGAGATCCAACTATTTACTACTAAAGAAGTAGTTACTATAAAGTAGTTGACAGAGAGGTCTCTGGTACCCAGAGTGACTGAGCAATTGTCTATAATGTGAAATGTTTCTCATGTTATTTTCCAGTGTATTGGCGAGAATTAACGCAATCCCATTCACCGCAATTGTATTGGGCGGCAGAGCAGCTTTCAGAAAGTGATGCCATAAAACGTCAACACACAGTGGGACTCAGTGAGAAAAGGGTTTGTTGGAATAAGGGAGAACTGACACTTTTAGGACCTCACTGGCGATCCTTAAGGGTTTTATAAAAACATGATTTGCTTCTCATTTATTCCCTTTAACATAAGACTACTCCAAAAATGAATTGTTCAGAAAGAACCGGTGCAGAATCTACTAGAATTTCTTCAGGGGGATTTTGCTACAGTGATTACAACTGCCAACAGTGTTTATGGCCTTGAAAGAGTAACATTTATTTATTTATTTTTTTAAATCATAAATTACTCTACAAATAACCTGGAGTCCAAATACGAGTCACTGTCGAGGTGAAGTGCAGCAACGACAGCATCACTCAAACACTCAGCTCCAATTGATATCATGCTAGTAATTATGACAGGAAAAGCCCTAGAAAGGGTGTGTGTGTGCGTGTGTATAAAAGATGTGGTCAAGAGCAAAGCCAGTCCTCCTCGTCTCCTGCTGTCCTGGCCTCCCTCTCCCACCGCTTCATTAACATGTCACTTTTCAATTATGCTTTGAAGCAAAAACCGGATGGCACAGGCAAGTTGCAAATGCACCTCTAAAGTATTGAAATGATGGTACTTATGCTGTAAATGATTGTTTTTACCCGAAGAGGAACCAGTCGTAAGCAATGGTCAGATACAGGATCTCGGCCGGCTGCAGGCTGGCGTGCACGGCTCCATCCTGCGGAAAAAACATGACAAGAATGAGCTAAACATCTCAAACATCCTGTGTTTAAATAAAAACCACGGGCCGCTCTGGACAAGCAAACTGGATTTTTTTTTCCATTCTGTGTGAAAGGGTCTCCATATCTGTGGTTTAATCAGAAGCTTCCAGTATGGACCAAGTCTTGAGAAAGAGATTACATATTAATAACATAAGGGTTCCATTTTTAATGAAGATGAAAACAGAAGAGGCTAATTAAAACAGTACATTAGTTTTATGTGGAGAGGTATGAAAGAGGAGGGGTGCTGAGCTGCTGCTGGGTGACACCAGGGGAGAATAAAGCAGGAGTGAGAACTTACTGCCCACAGGGAGAGCCTGAGGAGGGACACAAACAGAGGCGTCCGGTCCCAGCCGGATATGCAATGCACCAGGAGGCCACTCTCATCTAAAACACACAATCACCTTCAAGTTTAACAGCAATACTAGAGAGTGCTTTATGAATAGCACCAATAAAATATTATCAAAATTTAGAGTTGTGCCGCTTTAAATGATTACAAAGCTGTGGACATGTTAGGACTGCAGCGTTGGTTCTTATAGTTTATAGTTCTCCTCCTTTCTTACTCTTCATTCTGTAAAAGTTTGTTCCGCATTGGTTTGTATAATATTCATTATGTTGGCATCAAATAAAGAGTTAGCTTAAAGCAATTTAGATTTATGACTCTTAATGCCACTCGGAATGAACCAATATGAGACTAAGACTAAGATTTTACTGGCTATCCGGATCCTTCTTCCTGAGGTATTAGCCTAGTTGTTGCTCTGGGCCATAGCATTACATTTGAAAGAGGTGCATTTAAGGAAACGAGCACCACACGCTCCCAAATATGTGGCTGCAACTAACCGACTGACTTATTAAACATTTTGTCGTATCCATATCCACATTTTCAAATTGCTTGTTGTTTCAGTCCAAAAGCAAAAGATATTTAGTTTACTATAATATAAGACAGAGAAAAAGCAGCAAATCTGTAGACCACGAACCAGAGAGGGTTTAGTTCATCTTTGTTTGAAAAATTACTATTATAAACTATTAAACACAACAAACGTTTTTTTTTTTTTTACTAATTGACCAATGGATTCTGCAGGTTACATTACAGTTCATTTAGCTGACACTTTTGTCCAAAGCGACTTAAAATAAGAGCAAAGCATCATGAGGATACAAACTCTGAACAGCAAGAATCTTGCAAGTACATTAGCTTCAAATAGGTGTAGTCATATAAATAAGTGTAGTCATAAATAGGTGTAGTAATAGGTGGTCATATAAATAGGTGTAGTCATATAAGTGCAGTATAATAGCTTCAAATAAGCCAAACCAATGCAAGTGAAACATACAGAACAAAGAAGATTAAAAAGATAAGTAAAAATATCCATCCATTTTCAACCGCTTATCCGGGGTCGGGTCGCGGGGGCAACAGCTTTATATGTAAAAATATAAAATGTTTTATTTTATTTCTATTGTATCATTGCAACTTAAGTACCTTTGATGAAAGAAGCATTTGAAGGCTTCACTTTATAATCTGCTCACTCAAAATTGGGCTTTAACAATTCATTGTATACATTAATACCCCCCAAAAAAGAAAACATAGGCAAATCATTCATTTTTCAACCTTCAATCCTAAACTCACATTAAGCCTCCAGGTCTTCTCTGATGCTACTCTCACGAATACAAACACCACCTACCATCACTGTTGATGATGTGGAGCAGCAGCTTCAGGTAGTTCTGGGTCTGCTCCACCAGGTCCCACGACTGAAACACACACACACACACACACACACACACACACACACACACACACACACACACACACACACACACACACACACACACACACACAATATCAAACAGAGTATCCTGCATCAGCTTGTTTGTTTCACCAAATTAAATATCCTAAGTAGGGCTGTCAAATCAACGTTCTTCATTTTGAGTCATTATTTTAAAAAATAATTTTTTCATTAAAAATTAAAAATAACGCAAATAATATTTTATGTTTCGTTTTGATTGATGTGCTGGTGTTACTATAAGTTGCTGCTTGTTGAATAATGGTTCAGACTCTCTGAGGGCGAACTTACTGATGCCTCCCTCTGTGCATCGCACAATTCTAACCTGTCAGTTCTGCACGTAAATAGTATGTTAAATTGTTTTTTAAAAAAAGACTTATGGCCACATAGCAGTCGCATTTCAACCCAGTTTGTATCGTTGCATTGTGGGTGATGTGTGCTTCCCATTCACGCGCCGGCTAAAGTCTGCCCCTCACTGGCAAATGATGGAAAATAAAAACAATTGATTGATTTCCCAATTTATTTATTTAATGCTCCCTTTGGATATTTCTATTTAATGGTTATACCATGAGTTGAAATACCATAATTTGGTTGTTTTTTTTAAGAATATATTGATCCCACATTCATTAATCACGAAGCATGTAATTCATTTGATTGATATATATATATATTTTTTTAATATAAATCACTTAACAGCCCTAATCCTAACACAAGTCTCCATGTTCATGTTTCAAGTTCCGCCTTACATATGGTATTTTTTTTGGATCCTAAAACTCAAGTTATGTGGGTTTGAACACTGTGACTACTACTGTATGTGAACCACGTCACAGCACTTTGCAGGTTGGACAACAGATGGCACTGACACACCACAAACATTAGAGAGAAAAAGTGAGTGACAGCCGGTATAGTGTGCGTGCAACAGAGTGAAGACAATAGAGAAGAAGAGTAACCTGGTATCGAGTCCAGTCAATGTTCAAGTTCTGAGTAAAGCACATAGGGATTGTCAACGGAGCGTCCACATAGTCCTGTGAGTGAAGACACAGAGTCCTCAGATGAATACAACAGAGCCAAGCTACAGTACAATCACAGTGAACGCGCTCACAACAGTCTCCATACCTGATTCCAGTTGAACACCAGACCCTCTGCTGTGTAGTCTCGGTCTTTGTAGTCCTTGAAAAACTCACACCCTAAAAAAAGACACACAATCAACACACTTGGTCAGGAGTTTTAACTCTGTTCTTCAAAATCCAAGTAATAAACCGTTAGGACTCAATTACTTTGAGGTTTAGCTACACATATCGGTTGTCCTATGTTACAAATCAAACTCCTGTTCCCAAATGACATACGGGATGCCTGAGATTGTCCATTCTTTCCCCAACATGATGTCTATGCAAGTTTTCCTGCCGGCTCTGCTTTAAACTTCAGCCCTTTCCAACACGTGGAGAATGTTTGCACATGTAACTGTTCTAATGAATCCATGTCAAAGTTCCATGTTGTTCAAAATTGCTTTCTGTCAGATAGGACTGGTTTCTATAAAAAAAAAAAAACAAAAACAAAAAAAAAAGACAATAATTTTAACGATCCCTTTTGGCCCATTGAAATGATATAGTGAGGAAAATGCATATTATCTGCTTCTTTACTTTAAGTGTTAACCTGCAGGTTTTTTTTAAATCAGGTTTTTTTTGTGAAGTCTTGGGACACAGCTACTATATGATCTTTGTTATGGATTTCTTAAAAGATTATAAAAAACCCCCCCTCTGATTTGGTTTTGTTTCAGTGTGTTTGAAAAATATCTTTCAATTAGATTTCTTTGTTAACATTTGATTGGGTTCCAGATTTTAGTGAAATTGACCTATTTTTCTATTCAATCCAATGTAGGAAAATAAAGATCTTTTTACTGATACACAGATAACTATGTATCTGGAATAAGCTAATATCTGCCGATAAACAGTACTGGCCTGGGCAATTTATTGTGACAGCTCGAGTCAAGTGACTGAAACAAGGTTTAAGGAGTTTACCTGGGTAAGGCACGGAGAGCAATGTGAAGTCTGCATAGCGTTGGGCCTTGTCCGCCTTCTCAGAGGATGTCACACTGCAGAGACAGAAAGAGAGACGCACAGAGCAGATGAGAAACAATGTGAGCATTCATGGGCACATTCAGTATTTTAATACACAACACTGACAGTGATATAATACAGGGACATTTCATTGGCCACAATTAATATATATTTATTTGTATCATCTGTTCCATATGTAACCTCACAGATGAGCAACAACTACAGTGGATTAACCCCTAAAATACCAAGAACCATGTGACAATGATTACCGAGCCATGTCTGTATACAGGCCTGGATACAATGAAACCAAATCTCAAGCCTCCCCAGCTTAGACATAATCACAGCACACTGTAAACACTCAGTCTCCATTAACAGCAGAATCTGAGAGAGTCAATAGTCCGATGCCTCCCACAAGGTTTCTTCCAGCAAAGTGCAGCGGAAACAGACACCTAGACAACAGCTGGAGTGTGGAAGAATGGTCAGTGCTGTTCCTTACTTTAGGCCAAACTTAACCTTCTTGTTCTCCACCATCAGGTCACAGATGTAGCGAACCGAGAGGTAACGTAGCAGCTTAATGTCGTGGCCTCGAACCTTGTCGAAGAGCTGGGAGTCCCCGTTCCTGTGGAGGAGGGAACAGACAGAAAGTGAAGGAAAGAAGGACGCAAGGTTTTACTTACATAGCTCCTTTTTAAAACAAAGTTACAAAGTGCTTGACAGGCAAAAACATACCTATACAGTTAAGTTGAGGAGAAAGCAGAAGGAAGAGAAATATTGAAAGAAACTCTCTCTGGGTAGATTGGAGTGATTGATTGTTGCCAGTGATTACCTGACTGCACTGTCATCCTCTGGAACCTCCTCAGACTCTGTCCATGTGTCATCAGTGCCCCCTAGGGGAAGAAACAAGAAGCATATAAGATGTCACTCAAAGTGAGCCTTAGGACAAAGACTCAAACACACAAACTTACAATTATTGAACGTCTTGGTTGTTTTCAGGTGAAAACATGTTCAGTTTTAAACATTATACCATTCATATCTAATGCGCTACTCAAACTTTAAAAAGGCAGGTATGAGGGACATCATTGTGCTGAAAACAGGCACAGAATGAGTTATTGGCAAAACTGAAAAGAAACATTTGAAAGCCATAATAAGACAGACTACTGCCATTACGATCATCTTAGCCAACTCGAGGTTGGGTCAGGTCTGTCCGCGGCGGGCTGGAGTCTGAGCTGAAGGAGGTTCTGGTGAACATACAGGACTTCTGCTTTCACCAGAGTCGGACCCAGTGGCACAAGCATGAAGAATAACTGATGGTTTCGCTTACTTACGTAGGTCATATAGAGGCACATTAATACTATTTTTAAAATCAGCTAAAAGTTCCTAGTAGTAACTTTAAACTAGATACCATCTTGCGAGGGGAGCAATGGCCCCTTCAACACTTCCTACTTCCAGCGCCCCTGCTCAAATCATTCAAACTAAATCTGCCAAAAACTGAAACACTGCTCATATATTATCACTGTTAGACTAGAGTTTAAGTGTTGATCAATGATAATATACTAATCATCTTTAGTAGTGCATAACTGATTCTCATCCACAGCACCTCTTTTGCAGGACTATTGGTGTTAGTCAGTCAGTGAAACGTCTGTATTTATTGTGACAAACACTCAAAGGATGCACTTTAGATGACATCTAGCTATTGTTCTTAAGGAGGTTGAATGCACTTATTGTGAGTGCTTTGGACAAAGGCATCTGCCAAATAACTGAACGTCATGTAAAAGTCCACAAGCTTCTCCATCTCACTTCATTTGGTTCACAAAACCTAGAAAGCAGAAAGAACATGTCCAAAGTATTTCAGAACTGAGGCTCCTCAGAGAGACTTTCTGTGTGAGGCTGCTGGCTAATTACTTCAGGAACAGATCGACCCTGCTTCAGGTCAGTACGACCTGAGGACAAGAAGCCCGACTTTGGATTCAGAGTGATCTCATTTATATAGCAAAAAGAAGGTTAGGTCAGATCAGCTACCCGACAACTACTTTCACTGATCACAATGTCATTTGATGGTTCCACATTCTCAAATGTAAGAATATGCTGCCTTGCTTGGTCTTACTTAAGAGTACATTGAATATTTGTGTGGTTTGGACTGTTAGTTGAACAAAACAAAACATTTGTTTAATCATGTCACCTTGTTTTCTGACGTGTAATAGACCAAACGGTCGCTCAATGAATTGAGAAAATAATGGGCAGGTTAAATGATAATGAAAATAATCATTAGTTGCAGCGCTAATCTAAACCGGGTTAATCCTTTCAGACTGAAAGTGATTGCACCAGAAATGTCAGTAATATCCCTCAGTGCACAGGTAAACTGTGCGTACAATACATGTAGGTCAAAAATGAAAGAAAGAAATTTGGGGGGATAATTTTCCTTTCGTCTTTATTTTTCCAGATCACTTTGGATAGGTGTCCGTGATATTGCAGCATTCCCAGAACCGATAGAAATGATGGCCTGAAGTACAAAAATCAGACCCAAGTAGTAAAATACTTCAAAAGGAACCATACCAGGGTTGTTGCATATTTTAGTGAATTCTTAACATACCATGGTGTTTTACATTTCTGAATGTCAGAGGCAAGAAGAGAGAGACGATCTATCAAAGTGAAAGTGTGATTTATTTTTTATCATCATTTTATTACATTACAGTACATTTCAGACTTCTGATTGAAGCTAACCCCCAGTCATTTAGAGGAACATTAAGTGACAATAGGAAAAGTTTGACAGCTGTCTGATAGCTGCAACTATTAACAGGTCAGAGAGCACACAAGGAAGTGCAACCATGGAAAATATGTCAGCCACAACTTCCCCTGCTTAGGCTAAACTTAAAGTAAGTGTGTGTGTGTGTGTGTGTGTGTGTGTGTGTGTGTGTGTGTGTACCTGAGAAGATGTAGTTGTAGCCCGTGCGTCCATACAGCTCCCCCCACCCTGCCAGAGTGGACGACCTGCAAATATGCTGCAGAAAGAAGAAACATTACTGGATCACTGCTTGTACTAGCATGTTGTTACAATAATTAATATCTTGTCGCCTTACCGGCCAAAGCATACAGAAAAAAGGAAGAAGTGGCGGTCACAGAAAATCTGCTCATTTCCTTCTAAGAAGTGATGACACTGGAAGGTATTTCTTCCTCAGCTCTATAAGCAGCGCTGGCTTTATCCCTGTGACAGTGTGTTTTGGTACAAGTTGTAATACTGTGGTTACTTTAAGGTGTCTTCACAACAACGGAAAAGGTAACTTTCCCAACTGATATTTAGAACTGGATAGAAAACAAACCCAACTGGTACACAACATTTAGCTCCATGGTTTAAATTCTTCTCTGCATTGTAACAGTAGTCATCCCTCAACCTCTCTCTGCCTCAAACACCCCTTGTTCTTCACCGTTCAGTGAATTGATGCATGCAACATTATTCAGTGGATTCAGCACAAACACATTTTACATTTGGTTGCAAATGTTGTGTCGGGCTTTGATGTCATCTGAACAATGTCCTCTTATGTTTTTCATACGTGTTCAGAGTGAAGGCAGAGCAGGTAACATTGCTATTTCACGATAAACATCTTTGACCACAAGGTTATCAGGATGGCCGCGTTTAAAGGAGCAAGTGAGATTTGTAACCCAGGAGTGACCTGGTTGCTACGTGTCGCTTGTTGTTAGCCTGCCATGCGCTACCATTTACTGTGCGTTGCCTTCCTTACGAAATCTGTACAAAACAATGCGCACAAAGTCCATTTACGTTTTCCACCGATAACCAAACACACAGGTTATTTGACAAACGGACTGTTATCAGACGACAACAGTGACTTTATACCTGATCCCAGGATATCAGCACAGCAACACCCGATGTACACACAGAGAATAACAATTACATTTCTGGTTATTCCAACACTATATTTGGCTCTTGTCTCCGTCTTCTGGATTTTGTTTGCATCTCATAGAAACGTCTATAAAGTGCTGATGTTTTGCCTTCCATGAGGAAAATCGGGGGGAAAAAAGGTTTGTGATTTTTAGCTGTTCAGTCATGTTTTGTGACTTGAAATGCTTTGCCCATCTATACATTTGGGAAGGAAACATTATTCTAAATGAAGTCTCCTGTACCATTAAGTTTGAACTGAAATTAGGAATGTTAGAGAAACAGTAAGCAAACAAAAAATAAAACTGAAACATGAAAAATCTTATACTGGTAATAATAGACAATATTACTAGTATAAGAATTGACACAGAACAACAAAGTGAGGAGTTCATCAACTAGTTTAAAGAGCACTTAGGAACAGTACCTTGCCATTGTAGAGGATGACAGGACAGACGAACCTTCCTCTGCAGCGAGCCAGCTTACTCCGGTTCACCAGGTCCTGCAGCTTACTGATCTGCACTGCACTCTCAAACCTGCACACACAAACAGACATGCTTTTCATCAGCCCGTCAACTCAAATCATTTAAAAGGTCATATAAAACATACAATTGAAAGCAACATGGTAACACTGCTGACACCTCCAGAATCAGATAACCAATAGTGCTTATCTTCTGAGACAGAGGTCACTGTTAAGTGGGACATTCAGCCTTTGCTACACAACAACACTTAACAACCATTGATTATTTTATTGCATTGACAAATATATCTTAACTGCCTGCCAGCTGTTATTTTGCCATGAAAACACAAACACTTGAATTATTATGTGAAGGGTTAAATAAGGTGCAGTGTACATTCAAAAGACCTCGTGATCACCTAAGGTTATTAACGCAGCAACATTACATCTACATTAAGCCGTCTATATATTACAGCGCCGTTTTCATGTAAAAACGTCCACATTAGCATTTCCATGTTGTTCTGTAGAGACCAATACGTCTGACAAAATCTACATGAATACAGGTTAAAGACGACAGCTGTGCTGTGTTATCGCTTATATGGACGTTTAGCTTGAGTGCGTGATTACATAAAAAGCTAGAAACGTCTGTAGTTGTCCTGTGACTGGGCTACACAAACAGTGGTGACAGCCTGTTACACCTCCTGCTCTCTATAGTTTAACTGGGCCCATAAACACGTGACGTACCTAAACAAGCTGCAAAACATTTATTCAATGGTAAGTATCTTATTTATCTGCGTGTATAATTTGGATCAAAGCTGCAAATATATTGCAATATAACATTTTTATCAAGAACAATTATTTTCATCATCGATTAATCAGACTAATATTTTTACGATTCATCATTTAGTCTATAAAATGGAAAAAAATTACAATTTCCCTAAGCCCATTGTGACTTCTGCAATTTGCTGGTTTTGTCTGACCAACAGACCAAAACCTAAATATATTCAAACAGACATTCCACTCTGGGTATTTTATTCATGAACAGTTTCTTCATTGATTTTCCAGGCAATTTACTATAACACGAAATAAAAAACGACACAAACCGTAAAAAAAAGGAAAGTATTTTGGCATCATCGCCCACTCCTGGCTACAACCAGTGTGATTTGGTGTAATTTCATAGAGATTAACAAAATAATTAAACACTACTACATACTCCATGTCAACACAAACAATACTGCCTAGAAACCCCTTTGTAAATGTGTTTATTATTCACAATTTTTCAAATAACCTCAACTCTGGTGATGCTATGAATAATTTAAATATTTTCCCCAGTTGGTTTCTTTAAATCGTGGGAAACTGCAAGACAGATTATGAAATGTGAAAACATTTCGCTGGGAGGAAAAAAATGATGTGCGCATGGAGGGATTTGCCAAACTTGGAGGCTTTTTTAATACAGTATATGAAAGCCTTTGTTGTGAATAACGGTACCTCCTATGTTAAAACACATCTTCTATTTCTAGCACTACAGTGGAAAATAGCATAACTGAATTAACAGCAGTGAGAAATAAGGACTTATTAATTCACTGTAAATCATTTCCGGCTACAATGTAACAGAAGAGTCACTTCCCCCCCTCTGTTGCCTTGATGCGAACAGAGGGGCTAGAGATAGAGGCTGACCTTTGATCCCTGCACCACAGCAAGGTGTGCACGATTAGAGGAGTGACACAAACAACCAAGAGGGTAACTGAGTGGACTGAACTTTGTATTGCAGAATGACTGGTGGACAGGTACCTGTCTCTCTCGACATCTGTGCATTCGTACTCCAGGAAAACTATCTGCCGGGGGTAATGCCCGCACACTTCTCCATTGGAGTTGTGGATGATACTGTACTTGTAATCTCTGGCAAATAACTCCAGACAACGCTTCTCTATTGCCTCCACCTGAGGAGAAATAAAAAAAACAAAAGTTATGCTTGTGTTTTCAAAAAGCAACTTAATTCTTCTTCTGGGAAATGACAGAACTTGGGCATGAGTCCTTATAAATAAAAAAATTATAATAATTCACACGTACTGTACAAGCAGATCTAGCAGTTTTGCAGAAGATGGTGTCAAACTTAAATGCAGACTCCCACACCAGTAAAGTAGCTGTCCCTTACCATTCAATATGTGAGAATTAACACCATTCAAGTCATGATGTGGGCCATTCAGGATCATGACTATTTAAGATTGCTGGCACTTACCTGATAGAAGGCAGTTTTACTCCATTTAACTATTACCCCTTATATTACTATTTATTTAATTATTGTTTGAGCAATAGCATGTTAATGTAATCTGAGAACTGTTCTTAATATATAGAAAACTATATTAAAATGGTAAAATAAAAATAATTAAATACCCATAACAATGCAAAATCTCATCCATTTCAGATATGAACACTTTAATTCCCTTTATTCTGCAAAGCAGTTCGACTTATCATTCACATAAGAGACAATGACAGGTTGTCAAGTAGCTAAAATACACAGAATGACGACCCAGAATCTTACCCGAGGAGTGACTTCCTTTGCTCTGTACTGCATTTTGGAAAACAAATCTATCAAATCCGCTATTTCCTCGCTCTTTCTGACCGACAGCCCGGAGGCCGTGAAGCCGCCGGCCGAGGAAGGGGAGGCGGCCATCATTGCGCCTCGACCCGCGGTGGTGGCCTCTAGCCGAACTCGACCTCCTTCAAACACCGCAGAGCCTTGTCCTATGGAACGGGAAGACCGGCCAGGCCATCCCTTCTCAGACAGCTTCTTCCTGACTGTCCGCTTGAGGGGGCCGGAGCCGGGGAGTCCTCCTGAATTCAGCGCACCGGCGAGCTGCTCCACTCTCTGAACACAACCTGTTAGCCAGCCCACACAGCCGGCCACTCACACCACGGCGGCGGCTGCTGCCACCGCAGTTAGCACGGCCAGCTAACAGGCTAGCTCAGCGAGTTCAGCGTAGGTTGGTGGTTTCCACTAAGTCAAAAACTCCGCGTATTCATTTAAACAATTTCAGGCTTTTGTAGTCCTCCACATCACCACTGCTTTTTTTGCACTTGTGACATGAGGTGAAGTGAGGCCCGAGTTTCAGCCCCACTTAACGTTAACTGAACTCCGGTCAGCTTGAGTCAGGAAACCTCCAGGATCCTCCCCGGCCTGCTCACGTTTTCTCAATGTCACGTCTTCATGTCTCCTTAGTAACCACGGCCATGGCGATAAACGGATTACAGTTATACAGTAGTCAACCCTGTGGCTGCAGGATCGCAACGCTGTGGCTGCACTGTTGTGGACGAACGCCCCAGCAGTGGAGAGTGGTGTTGCAATCTGTGTACTACAGTGTGAAGGTACAACAGGCGGTAAACAGGAAGCTGACAGGACCACGTGACAGAGCCACCTCCCCATTTAAATGACGTTTGTTGTTGATCAGAACGACGTCTGATGTTTTGGACTGTCTGTAGTCACATTTTGTTTACTCACAAGATCTTCTCTAGTGCTGCAATCACAGATCACATCTCATTTACTAAAGGTAACTCATCCATGGCCAATCAGCAATAACGTCTCACCTCCCCTGCTCCATAATTCCCCTTGTCAAATTGCTTGTAACACACTTTAATATAAGAAAACAAATGTTCAGGCAGCCAAGAAATGGTAAAACTTGCAAGACATGTAGTCTTCATTCTTTAATAATAAACACAACAAAGAAAATGTGACTTAAAACACCTTTTCCCTAAAGGAAAGCAACAGAGAAAGAGAAATAAAGTTAAAAAATAAATAAAACAACATTCATTTAAAAATAAAAAATAAAAAAAGTTTTTTAAAGGCAGCAATAAATCTATGATTGAGATGATCTTTGGAATAATCTTGGAGAATACACCCATATTTTTACCTCTCTAGTGTCAATTTATCTGATGTTAAAAACTCTAAGAATTTATGTAGCTATGTAAAAAAAATGTACTGGCTTTGTTGAAAATAAAATGATCTACATGGAAAGACTCCAGACAGAGATGAGTGTCTAAGCCGTAGGTTCATCCCATTAACATGTTGTCACTTCTCTAGCCATAAGAAGTGACAAACCAGAACCCAAACAATATAGATAAGATAAATACAAACTCTATATTTTGTTTTACTCTCCTCTTAACAATAAACTATAATGTATTTCTCAAATCAAATTGGTGGTTTGCTTTACTGATGTCATGTTATATGATGTGTCTGTTTCAAACACTTACTTCCTAGTTCCATACGGAGGTGCTGATGTGCAGATGACTTCATGAAGCTTTAAGGTCCCCTTTCCAGTCAAAAATGTGTTTTGCTTATTGTTCATTTGGATATTCAAGCGTCACGGTGCAGAAAGATATATGTGGAGAGTTTGTTTTCACATTCACCTGCTGAAGGAAGGAAAGTTTCTCTGTGCTCACCTTGGATCTCAGTTTAACAACTGCACGTTCCAGAAGGATTTTGTAACATCACAACAAGTTTAGAAGCCGGTTCACGATGCTATTCTTGTGTGATGTGGGAACTTGAAGCCTGCAGGGCACATACACAGAGACTTTTCCACTGCAGTGGAGACATCTTGCACCCAGCAGTTAAACTTTTTGAACACATTTGCATAGTCATTGATTTTAGATTTTTCAATGAGGAAAATGAAGTAGATAACATTTTAAATAGGTAATTTAACTTTTCTGTGTGAAAAAATATTATCCATAGCAGAGTATTTTATATGTCTTAAAACACGAGGGATCTTTGAATTGATATACATAAATATTAGCAGTTTTGTTTTTATATTGTACTCATGGTATAGTTAATTTATGATGATGGTGGCAATAACTTAATATGATTCACTACTTCACTGTATACTTCTACTTCACTGTATACTTGTACTTCACTATACTTCTACTCCACTTTATACTTCTACTTCACTATACTTCTACTCCACATTATACTTCGACTCCACTGTATACTTCTACTCCACTTTATAGTTCTACTCCATGTTTTACTTCTATTATACTTTATACTTCTACTCCACTTTATACTACTCTACTTTATAATGCTATTCAACCTTATACTTCTACTCCTTAAGGTCTTTATTGATGCCAGCCAATGCTAATGTATGCGTGTGTGTGTGTTGCTGTAGAGGGAGAGGGGTCTTCATATTTCTACAATAGAGAGAGAGACAGAGAGAGAGAGAGAGAGAGAGACAGAGAGAGAGAGAGACAGAGAGAGCGACAGAGAGAGAGAGAGAGACAGAGACTTTTTTTTTTTTTGGACTTTTTCAAAAACACTTTATTTACATATTTTCCATTTTCACAATTACTTCAAAATAAAGTGCTCAACTATTTAAAACTATCTAATAAAAACTTGTGCAAAGTGCAATTCATCGTCACTGACTGAACAGATAATATTTTTAAAACAACAACGTTGTTTAAAAGTGTCCAAGTCTCCTAAATGTTTATAAAATCTGAACTCAAGCCAGAGTCTCGCCCTAATATTACACAGCCACACTGATTTGGCCTCCTGCCCTTCTCTGTTTTCCACTCTGTTTTTTCTGATTATATATATGGCCATCTTAGCTTCTCCTGAGAGGAAGTTTAGGAGCTGCCACTTTTCTTTGTTAGCTTTTTTGTAGGCAGCTCCTATGATAAAAACACTCTCAGTAAAAACTTAAAAAGACTAAAAACCAATGTTAAGAGAGAGAAGAACTCTGTGAGTCTCTTACACTCGCTAAAAACATGGAAAACAGTCTCACACAGATGACAAAAAGGACACTTGTTAAAAACAGCAGGATTAATAACAGAGCTAAAAGCATTGGAGGCGATAGTGCCATGTAAAATCCTCCACTGGAGGTCGGCGGTCCGCTATTTGAGGGGAGGTTTATATAAAATCCTCCACTGTGGGCCAGGTCCACTTCCTCCACCCAGCCTGATAATCCACACAGTGGAGGGCCTGTCACTGAGTCCATTTTTTAAAATACTTTTTACGCAGTTCCAATGAAAGGTGGTTTTATCCGCCTTATAAAGCGACAGTTTCTCTGGGTTTTTGACCTTGAGCAGGGGGCCGGTCAGTTCTCCGAGTCCTGGGCTCAGGTAGATCTCTGGAAAAGGATCTGCTGGGTCTGGAGAAGCCTTTCCATTGCCGTAGCCTTTAATGAGGCTCTTCTCTTCTCCAGAGAGCCTCTGGCTCCAGAGCTCCAGGATCCTCTGGGCCACCCGGACAGAGTTCAGACCCAGCAGAGAGCCCAGGGCCCGGGCATCGCTCAGGTCTGGCCCCACTGCATCCACCAGCTGTTTCAGGCACAGGGTCTTGGACTTACACAGTGCCACCATCAGGCCGGGTGTGACACTGCTGCAGATTTCCAGCCTGGAAATTAGAATTAGAGGCTTATTTAACAACCAGTGCAGAGTCAGACTTTGGGCACCTTTTTTGGTTAAAAAGGGCATAAGACTTAAAAACACCCTGATAAAACGGAGGCAGCTCACTTAACTTTAAAAATTTTGAATCAGTTAAAAACAGAGCAGCATCCAGGCCCAGGTTACTTACGCGTCTGAGAATGCAGCTGGTCACATCTCTCCACACCAAATCAGCCGGGCCTGTAAGATATATCTGTAAAAACTGGAGTCTAAAAGTGGCTGTTGGGCTGGCCAGGTGGATGAGGCCCTGCCCCCCCTCCCCTCTAGATAAAAACAGCACCCCTTGTGGCACCCAGTGTAGACCATCCCAAAATAAATCTACCATCTTTTGGCTATTAAGCCTGAGGGAGGGTCTACACAGGTCAGACGGTGCCACAGTTGGGATGCTACAAGGTTGTTTAAAACCAAAACCCTACCTTTAAAAGACATTTGAGGGAGCAGCCATTTCCACTTGGAAATCCTTCCCTCAATCTTCTCTGTGACGTTCTCCCAGTTCCTCTGGACCACGTTCTCCTTACCTAAAAACACACCTAGATATTTAAAACCATCTTTTTTCCAGGTAAGGCTCTGGGGAAGAACTGGGAGACCGCCACGCCACTCACCGCCAGCGAGGGCTTCACTTTTCTTCCAATTCACCCTCGCTGCCGATGCTGTGCTAAAATCTTTTATAATGTTGATTAAAATGTCTGCATCCCTCTGGCTTCCAATAACAACCACTATATCATCAGCATAAGCTGATAAAACAATGCCGCCATTAAAACCAGGTAAAAACAGACCCTGTAGGTTGGAGCGTATTTTGCAGAGGAGAGGTTCCAGGGAGAGCGCATAGAGCATCCCTGACAGAGCACAGCCCTGCTGGACCCCTCTACACACTCTAAAAGGAGCACACAGACCACCATTGAACTTCAGCACACTCTCAACTTCACTGTACAACACCCTGATCTTAGCTATGAAGCCAGCACTGAATCGAAACTTCTCCATCACTTTCCAGAGGAAGTTGTGCTCAACGCGGTCAAAAGCCTTTTCCTCATCTAGAGAAATCAGACCAGTATTAATGCCCAATGAGCTGGAGACCTCCAAAACGTCCCGAATTAGGTAGACATTGTCTACCATGGACCTGCAATAGGTCTGGTCCCGGTGGATGACCTGCTCCATAGCCCTCCCCAGCCTGGTGGCCAGGGCCTTGGACAGAAGCTTGTAATCCACACACAGCAAAGACACAGGGCGCCAGTTTCCGATGTCCTGCAGGTTTCCCTTCTTAAGCAGAAGTGTGATTACAGCTCTGCTGTAGGACATCGGCATGGAACCAGAGGCCAGACTTTCATTAAAAACATCTAAAAGGTCATGTACTAAAATGTCCCAGAAGGCTTTATAAAACTCGACTGTGAGGCCGTCGATGCCGTGAGCGGCGTGCAGCTCCCGCATGGTCAACGGCCTCTCGAGCTGTGAGTTGGTTTCCTCTGAGACCTGTGGTAGTCCACCACAGAACTCCTCCACCAGTGTGTCCTCCCTCTCATACTCACTGGAGTAGAGGGAGGAATAAAAACTCACAGCTCGCCTTCTGATCTGGCTTGGTTCCATTATTTCCTGCCCTGTGTCTGAGAGAAGTGAGTGGATTAGCCTCTTCTGCCCGTTCTTTTTCTCCAGGACGAAGAAGAAGCTAGAGGGAGCATCCATCTTGTGTTTTGAAATCGGGACCGGACCAGTGCACCCTGTACTTTAACCTCTAGCAGGTCGGCCACAGACATTTTTTTCTTACTTTGAGGATTTCAATATATCCTCGATCTCCTGTGGACTCACTGATTTTTTCTAGTTCCACTATGTCACCCTCCAGGTCTTTCATAGATCTGGTGATGTGTCTTGAGGGTGTACTGTTGACAAATAACTTTTATCTTACCATGGTCCCACCACTGCCTAAGACTGCTAAAATCACCCTTTCTCTGTCTAAAAATGCTCCAGAAATAAAAAAGCACCTCCCTGAGCTTTTTATCAGATGTTAAAACTGAATTAAAATGCCACTATGCACTTCTTGGCGAAATGTTTCTAATAAAAACATTACATAAAAGCAAGGAGTGATCTGTAAAACCAGCAGGTATAATAGTGCACATTTTAAAATATTAAAATGATGTTTAAAACAATAAATACGGTCTAACCTGGCTGAGGAAATCCTATTCTCTCTGAGGTGGGCCCATGTGTACTGTCTAGTGTCTGCATGCATCCTCCTCCACACATCCACCAGGCCATGAGAGTGGACCAGCTGCCTCAGAGCGTTCTGGGATGCTGGATGCGGCTCTGCGTGGTTGCGATCTAAAGATGCATTTTCTGTACAATTAAAATCCCCCCCAAGAATAAAAAATCCTCCGAGGCACAACAATTTAAAATATCATTAACTTTTTGTAAAAACTGCTTCCTCTCTGCACCGATCATTGGGGCATACACATTTATGAAAACAGCAGTAAAAAGGTCAAACCATGGTTTAACTAAAAGCAACCTCCCCTCGATAAAATGCTCGACCTCCAGTGAGACTGGAGTGAAAGACTTGGAGAAGAGGAAGCCCATTCCTCCACTAAGAGAAATGTTGTGGCTTAAAATGACTTCCCCTTCCCACTCTCTCCTCCAGTCTGTCTCATTAAAACTGTCACTATGCGTCAATACATTTAATTTTTGCAGTTTCATAAATAAATGATATTTTTTTTGCAACTCTGGCTCCATTCACATTTAAAACACCCACTCTACAAGCAT
This sequence comes from Bovichtus variegatus, assembly GCA_943593645.1. Lineage (NCBI taxonomy): Eukaryota > Metazoa > Chordata > Actinopteri > Perciformes > Bovichtidae > Bovichtus > Bovichtus variegatus. Next base: position 3,014,344 of record CALSCE010010661.1, read on the forward strand.
TCATAATGAGTGAGAGATTAAAAAATAAAATAAAAACAAATTAATTAATTAAAACACATATTGGGGCTTTTCCCATAATCATTGTTTAATTGTTTTTATGCTTCAAGCACAAGTTTTTTTGATCTAAAACAGTGAGGCCAGACTCTTCTCTTTGGCTCATGTGGAGTCTGGCCGAGGTATAAAAAATTTGGAAAATAATCTTCAATTTGTTGTTGTGTTGATTTTTTGTTTGCTGAAGAAAAACTTTCAACTTTTCTGCAGTGTACATTTTTTTCTTTTGGCTATTGCTTAAACACATAGTATCAGTGTCTATGCATTTCTTTTAGATATCTCTTCATTTGCGGAGAATTCATCATCATCTTGGGAAAAGTCGGCGAGTGCATCTTGTATCTTCTTTAAAGCCTGTTGGGTCTGAATGCACAGCAGAGCAGACAGCGGAGGTGAAGTGCTGAAACTAGACAATGCTGCTCATCCCATCCATCACTGGCTGTCGGCTCTGCTGTGTCTTTACGCGCTGAGAGGAGCGGAGGAGAGGGGAGGCTTTCCCCCGTCAGATTAATCACGCTTCGCCACAGAATTAATAGACTATAATATAGGAGCATTTGGATATGCGACTACTCCAAAAAGAGCAGGTGGATTGCACTTCAGGGAGAAGGGGACCTGACCTTCATTGCGGAGATTTTGTTTTTTTATGTATCTCTTTTAGTAGGATTTCATTTCATACTACGGATAGAAGAGGATACAAGAGATCAAGAGAAGAAGGAACACCAGGTTGACGCTGCTGTTGGGGGGATGCTGCCTTTGCAAGAAGCGTCAAAAATCTACCATGACAACTACATGTGCAACTCCAGGGCCATCGGGGTTCTGTGGGCCATATTGACTATCTGCTTGGCCATCATCAACATGGTGGTCTTCTTCCAGCCCTACTGGATCGACGACAGCGTCAACACCCCCCAAGCCGGCTACTTCGGCTTGTTCCACTACTGCGTGGGCAACGGGAACTCCGACTGGGAGCTCCTGTGCCAGGGCAGCATCTCCGACATCAGCTCCATCCCGTCGAGCGCCTTCAAGGCTGCCTGCTTCTTCGTGCTGATGTCTATGGCGCTCATCCTTGGGTACATCAGCTACTTCGCCCTCTTCTTCTTCTGCACCGCAAGTAGTTCCCTGTTGCCGACATTGTAATTCCTCTCAGCCGGCGATAATTTCTTGGATAAAAACGCACAAGGGTGCAACTTGTTGTCCAAACAGGAATGTTGAGAAAGGACTGCCCCCAATCCTACATCTGAAGCGTCGACCTCCACCATGAACTGTCATACAAATGAGAAAACCCCAGAAACCTTTGGACCAGTTTCCGACTAGTGGGGGCAGGCCATTGGGTGACTGCACTGAGCTTCACCTCATCCATCTGGATACCGTCCTCAGAAATTATGAAGCCCAAGAAGGAGATAGTCTTGACATGGAATTCATATTTCTCGGCTTTAACGAACAGCAGGTTGTCGAGCAGTCTTTGTAGTACCTGGCTGACATGTTGAACGTGGGTCTCCTCATCTGGCGAAAAAAATTTGAATGTCGTCCAGGTACACAAAAACAAATCGGTTGAGCATGTCCCGAAGAACGTCATTAACAAGGGCCTGGAACACAGCTGGGGCGTTAAATGGTCCAAAAGGCATGACCGGATACTCGTAGTGTCCACTGGGGGTATTGAATGCTGTCTTCCCTCCCTTATCCTCACCAAATGATACACATTGCGTAAGTCCAGCTTGGTGAATATCTTGGCCCCTTGTAACAGTTCCAATGCTAAATATATGAGTGGGAGGGGATACTGGTTCTTGTGATAATAATCAATATATAAGCTGTTACAATGTGCCTTATTGTGTCCTCATTTAGAAGTATTGTGAATGTGTAAACTGTTACTATGTGCCTTATTGTGTCCTTATTTAGAAGTGTTAAATGTGATATGAAAATGTTATTGAATTAAGTGACTACGCCTAATAGTGGCCAACATACTGTGAAATAAGATGCAACATTTGTAAACTGTGAAACGTAAGAGTACACCACTTCCTAAAAGAGTGACTGAAGATCTGATTGGAGCAGAAAAGCACTAAGAGGCCTAAGCGCCAACAAGGGGCCAATAGGACCTGGCCCCAGCCAACCAACGGGAGAAGACTATACCCAAAAGGCGGCGGGTATAAAATATGTTGTAAACAATAGATCGCCCCTTTCCTGTGAATCCATGAGACAGAGTAACTACTTAAATGTGGTCTGTGGAACGGTGAAATAGGATGGACCGCAGCTGCATACTTTTGTAATGCTCACCATATCATCATCAAATAAATATCGTTAACCTGAAGAGAAAGTTTTCCGGACTTGATTTCTGCGCGTCTCTATTTCAAATTAAAAGAACATGACATTCTTCACCGTGATCTTGTTTAAGCTGTGATAATCAATACAGGGTCGCAGGGTCTTATCCTTCTTCTCCACAAAAAAGAACCCCGCTCCACGGGGTGAAGAAGAAGGAAGAATTATCCCAGCCGCCAAGGCTCCTTCAAATGTATTCCCTCATAGTCTCTTTCAGGAGCGGACAGGGAATACAAATGACCCTTGGGAGGTACAGCACCTGGAAGGAGGTTGACCGGGCAATCGTACTCACGATGAGGCTGCAGGGCTGTGGCCCGAGTCTTATTAAAGACCTCCTCCAGCCCAAGTAGCATGCCGGTACCTTGGCCAGATCCGGACAGTCCCTCTCCAGGATCTCCCTTGCTTCCTTGTCTAAAGAGATCACGCTTCATGCTGACCGGAAAACACGTGGTGGGACACGTCTGCTGCCATCCCAGTATCTCTCCACTGGCCCAGTTTATATGCGGATTGTGCTGGACGAGCCATGGAAACCCCAGAATTAGTGGGTGTGAAGGAGAGTCGAACACATGGAAGCTCATCTCCTCCAAATGTCCATCCGCCATGACCAACTGGACAGGGTGAGTGATGTGGGAGACACAGTAATCTGTTATCCAGAGCGTTGGCCTCTAACACCTCGGGTAGTGGGTGTAAACTCAAACCCATCCTCCTCAACACTCCCTCATCCATAAAATTCTTGTTTTAGTTGATCAGTGCAGAATGAAGAATGGATCTACACAAAGAGATGAGTCTGGCAGGTGTCAAAATGCGAGAGGGTCTTCTCTTTGAAATTGCAGCAACCCTCCTTTATCCGGCGCTGTCTCCCTGCCTGAGACAGCCTGGTGTGCCCATCTGCATCCCTTCCTCTGGTTCGGTTACTGCCGCCGTATATGACGTCTCCGCGGACTCACCGAACTTTTGATAGCAATTTGACCGGGAACAAACTGTCCGTCGTCTTTTGCGAGCTACGGCTGCTGACAGTCCTTGTTCCCGTTCCCTCTCATGGAGTCGGTTATCGATTCGGATACACATGGCGATAAGAGAATCCAAGTCTGCGGGTAATTCTAAGGGTCCTAGCAGATCCTTAATGCGATCTGACAAGCCACCTCTGAAAGCGTTCAATACAAATAATAACAATAATAATAATAATAAAAACTCATTCCATCCGCTGTTTGTTGCCAATGTCCGGAATTTCACAGCAGAATCTGAAGTCTGCCGGTTACCCTGTCGCAGACTGGTGAGCTGCCTCTCGACCTGGAGCCATTTGGTCGAACATTTTCTGACACTGAAATAAAGATACTTAATTGAATAAGTAATATTTGAATTCTGTATTCTTGCAAGAAAGAACAATGATACAGAGTGTCAAGCAGTCTGCAGCGAAGTACAAAGTATGGAGATTTCTTCACAACATTTATAGTCTTGATGACTGCACATCTTAAAGAGAGAACAGAGCACAATAGAGATGGGAAGACAGGTGTGAAAGAAAACAGCTCTCATTCGGAGGGTCATAAAATGTAAATCTAGCGGTGGTAAAGAGAAAAGTTTGGAGGAAAGTGGAGTGGTGGTTGGTATCAGTCGTCCAGTTATCCAGAGTTCCGTTGTCAGAGGTTAAAGTAATAAAAGAGAAGATTAGTTAGAGTAGGGGTCCCTCTGAGGAAGAGGGAGTCAACTCTTCTTTGGATATACAGATAACATTCATAAAGTTGCTGGACTGATTATACAAATAGAAAACATACAGAGAACATATTCAAAACTTAATGCATATTGGAAGGTTATTATAGAATCATGAAATTTATCATTCATATCACCTGTTGCCCTGGTCCTGCCTGACACCAGGAAGCCTTGCCATCCCCCTGGATCCATCTTTTTTATATACCATCGTATCATGTTTTCTGTCGCATAGATTGTCCATGCTGTATTTTTAACTATGCTGTTTGTTCTGTACACACGTCACCTATTGCACGTCTGTCCGTCGTGGGAGAGGGATCCCTCCTCAGTTGCTCTCCCTGAGGTTTCTTCCATATTTCCCCCACTAATTGGGGGGTATCTTTTATGGAGTTTTTCCTTGTGCGATGTAAGGGTCTAAGGACAGAGGGTGTCATACCTTGTACAGGCTGTAAAGCCCACTGAGACAAATGTATCATTTGTGATATTGGGCTATATAAATAAACTTGATTTGATTTGATTTGATTTGTCACAAATGTGCCTCTTTGCATACAACAAATACCCTTTAATTGATTAGTCTAATGGTTATTTATCACAGATAATAGGCCTATTCAATCAATTAAATTAATTTCACTTTGATTTGGCCAAAGACTAAAGTGATTTCAACGTATCATTCATCATAGGACAGCCTCAAATTAAATACAGTTCTTGAGTATTAAGAGCTAAAGTGTAAAGCTCTATACTGTGCAGTTGTCCACTACAACCTGTTCCTCTTTAGTAAAGTTGGCGACACATGATTGGTCCATTTAATGCGAAAGAAGAGTCAAATGACACGCCATATGCCCCCTTTTATGGGAAAGCGCAAAGAGCCAAAAGGAGAAAACCTGGGCGGACAAATAAAGTTAATAACTGCCGTTGTGATATCCGTTATTTCCGATTGTGGTTTTAGGTTTTGACAAGCCAGCTAAGGCAAAGAAAGTCTTTCAGATGGATGTCAATCTTCTTCTTGACAAACTGATTCCAGAAAGTTAAATTCAACAGCCATCTTTGCTCATTTCACCAGTCTTTTTCATCATCTACACAGATGACTGCAGGAGTTCTGACCCATTGAAAAACAATGTTGTGTGGTCTGTGGAACAGTGAAATGGGGCGGTCCTCAGCTGAGTACTTTTGTATGCTTACCATATCATCATTGAATAAATACAGTTAACCTGAAGAAAAGTTTTCTGGAATGATTTGTACTCGACTCTATTTCTAAATAAAAGAACACGACAAAATTGGTGAACACGACAAAATTGGTGACCCCGACGTGATTTGGAAAAAAGGAGATGGCATCTGGAGGACTGCAGCCTGCTGTCTAACACTCGTACAAGGCCTACAAGAAAAAGGTACACAGAACCTGTTACATCCAAATCTGCATAGTATGAAATATACTCTTTTTAGGTACGAGTGTCAGCAGTAAGTTGTATTCTGACAGAACCTGTCTGTTTAAACTATAACGTAAAAGTAAAGAATGATAAGAATAAAATTATGATGTGGTAAACAGTACAAAGGATTGTGTGCGAGTGAAAGAGTGAAAGAAGGCCTCTGGGAGGCTCCGGATTTTTAAAGTTGTGAAAGACTTCAGGGAGGCCCGAGTCGCGCTCGGTTGCAATGGTCGCTAAAAAGTTATAAAAAGACCTTTTGGAAAAGCCCAGTAGTATAAAGCTGGTGTTGTGGCAGTAGAGAAAAGACCTAGGAAAGGCCCGTTTGGAATGGTGAATATTATTAAAAGGTTACGTATAGTTGAATGACGATTGCTACTTAGTCCCTTTTATTATATCTCATCTCCGCTGAACAAGCATAGAGTATAGTCAAGTAAAAATAGGATTATAATGGATTGTTTGTTGGGTGCGTTCGCTGAAGCGACTCCAAGCAGTGTGTTTTAATATAACGGTGTCTGTACTGAGGCAGAGAGTGGATACCTAATGGTGCTAACTAAGCTCTCTATTGCGGCATATCGTAGTCAGTTGCTCGGGTGAATTCCATACAAACTGACTGGCTGTTATTAGGGATTAGGAACTGTGGGGAGGGAAACAAAGAGACTTAACAGACGGGACTGGTTGTATGAGGCCTTCTCTGGTCCAGTAACGCGCACACGTGTCTACACGGGTGTAGAAGCTTGGTTACTAGGATTGGAGAATAAAGCCAGAAGACAAACAGAACCTTGAGTCTACTCGGAAGAGACGGGGAGGGAAATTTTAAAGGGTAAAATAGCGTGTAAAGCGCCATAAAAGAATACTACTACATCTAGTACGATTAGTAAAATAAAACAAATCATAAATGAATAAGATTGAGAAAAGAAAATACGGAAAGGTAAAGTTGTCTCCCTCTAGTGGCAGCATAAAAATTACAGGACTAAAAATCTGTGTATTTGTCAGATGGGATACAAATCACCAACACTCCTCTCTGATCCATGCTCTGTCTCCCCAGCATTGCAGACTCTGCGTCAGATGCTGTGGGCGGAGGGGAAGTATGATGTTGGCCTGATAAGAAACTGGTCCTGTGCTGATCACACTTAAGTCACATTTCCGACCATGTAAGCGACAATATCCTCTGAAACAAGAGGCTGTGGACGGCATTAAATCTGTTTTTGATTCTCTTTTACAGGGAGGAGTAATTGTCCCCTATAAACATTCACCTATATGCACACCAATCTTCCATGTGAAGAAGATAAGGGACAGGGGTCAACTTACTGAGTGGTGTTCTGTGCAGGACTTGAAAGCTGTTAATGATGCAGTAGTCCCGCGCGCACCTGTAGTACCAAACCCGTACACACTTTTGTCACAAATAGCACCAAATGCAGAATGGTTTTCGGTTGTAGATCTGTCAAATGCATTTTGCAGTGTGCCAGTTTCACCCAGACAGCCAATTCTGGTTTGCTTTTAACTTTAATTTCAGTGGCAAACCATACACATTCACTGGACTGTGTCAGTGAATATAACCAGGCACTGCAGGCTAGTTTAGAACCTTTGGTTTTGACCAAGGGCACAGCTCTAGTGCAATATGTGGATGATTTGCTCATAGCATCACCAACACAAGAACAATGTGAAGCAGATACTTTGTTGTTGTTTAAACATTTAGCAACAGAAGGTCATAAGATCAGCCTTTCCAAATTACAATTTGTGAACACAGCTGTTACTTTCTCCTGAGAAACATCTCAGGAGAGGGTAAATCTTTATCTCAAAACCGCATTCAGGCTGTTGTTGTTCTGCCTAAGCCCAACACCAAGAAACAACTTATGTCTTTTATGGAGACATGTTCATACTGCAGAACCTTCATAGCTAACTATGCTAATTTCAGTGCGCAGACGTAGAATCATTCAACCTGCTATGTGTGTTCTAAAAATGCCAGTATATTATAGCAAGCGACATAGCTAATATGACTAATTTCATCTTATAAATAATGTAGTAGTTTATATTCTGAGGAAGGTCTAAAACTGATGAAGTATGTATTTTGTGTGAAATTATCTACAAAGTATTTATCGTGATCAATATGTGATATGATCAAAAGGTTGGAATGTAATGGAAAATGTCATCATACTGTAGTAACTTCAACTGTTTGCATCAAGCTTCAAATTATTTGTATGTCCTTTGATGTAACCAGGACAGCAACTGTATGGGGTCACATGTTTATCTAGTGAAGGACATACTGCCCCTCCCCAGGGGGGCTCCTACACTAACCTCATCTCCTCTGTTTTATGGCTTTAACCTCTGACATTATTTACAAACAGGAACTCTGACCAAATGGAGTTCTGACTTGAATCATGTTTTCTTTCAATCTCTTTGATCTCTACCATAGAAAGTGTCTTGACTCAGGAATGTGGTCAGGAATACTATAAGAGTAGAAGAAGAATCTCCGTACTTGGTGCTTCACTGCAGACTGCTTGACACACAGCATAGTTCCTTCTTGCAAGAATAAAGAATTAAAATATTACGTATTCAATTAAGTATCTTTATTTCAGTATAATGGATTTGCTCCTCACCACCTATTAGTATAGTTTGTATCGGTTATATTCCACAACAAACTTGGCGTCACAAACAGGATCCCTTGAAAGATCGTCCGGAACCGGCAGAGAACGGTGACTGATCATCTGGAAGAATTTCTCCTTTCACCTCTACCTCAACTAAAAGTTTAAGAGAGAGGCCCGTTCTGCCGAGGTTCCAGACTGTCTTCACTGGGATCCGAGGGATCCGTTGTGTCCTACTTCAAATTGAATCCGGTGAGATAGAAATATTGATATTTGATGACTAAGTAGTTAAGGGGTATGTTATGTGTATGAATGTTGAGAGTGTGCATATGCTCGAGAGTCCGGGTGTTGTAGTGATGTGAGGGTCAGAATACCTGTCTAAACGGCAGTGTTTTACCGTTTAAGGTTAATTAATTTAAACGCTTTAACGAGACCTACCCCAAAGATGGGAGGTAAAGAGAATAAGACAGAGTAAGGACCTATTATTGACCTCATGCTTGCAAATTGTGGCCGGAGCTGACTGAGATATGTGAATGAATGGTGTGAGAGTAATGGATTTCCAAATGGGGGATCATTGAATAGCACTCAAATAGGAAATAAGAAAGAAAAAGACAATTAAGGTATAAGAATGTAAAGAAATGGGTAATTATATGTCTGATTCTATTTTCTGCAACGTGTCTTAATTTTAATTTGTGGTTCGGTATGTTTGCTTTATGATGGGCCTGCCTGTCTCTCAGGACAAATCAAATGGAATAAATGATTTTGAGCATCATTTAAAGAGAGAACCAGAAAACAAGGGTGGATGTTTGACTGAGTCACGGTTAAATATTGAAGTCCTTCGACCGAAGACTAAACCAGTGTTTGATAACGATTTTACTATGGTTTTTCCAGAAACGAAATCTTGGACTCATGGTGACAACTGTGTTTAAATTTACTTTGTACAATGGGGACAAAGGGGAAGTAAGGGACCGACCAGAGATGCCGATGCCCAATTGAGTTTTACATGAGAACCAGGTACGCTGCAGAAAGTTGTAAACATTTAAAAATTAACAAGACTATGGTTTTTCAGAAAGAGGGTCACTGCGTTTGACACAACTCTCACAAGTAGGGAAAAAACTTTATTGGGAATTAAGAAAAAAAGGATCATAACTGCGGAAAAGTCTTCTCTTCCTCTCTATCCCTCTCTGCATCAGGTGGATCCTGATCTCAATGCATCTCCTCCACCAGCAGCATATGAGCAGCAGCAGCCAGAGGAGTGGCTTCAGCAGCAGCAGCCAGAGGAGAGGCTTCAGCAGCAGCAAGAGCACAAATGGTTCCAGTTACCACTTCAGCTAACAAAGTCCCACCTCCTAGAGAGAGCACACCGTCAGGGCCGGCCCATCTCATGCACAGGAGGAGAAGCAAGTACATGACACAGGCCTGATGGGGTTCATGCCATCCATGCTGAAACTCAACTTAATGCCACAAAGTCAAAGACTGATAAAAGAAAAGAACAACAACTTCACATGGCTCAAGTCACCATGTTACAAGCTGTTACAGCTGTTCATGAACAACAATAGCGACAACAGCAACTAGAACAACAAATGGGTTTCAGATCTGGACCCAGCCATTTCAACAACGCCGAGGCATTCCTACACCGAGGCACTCCTAGCCTTTTGCAAAGACTTTCAATGGTTAGGATCGAGGAGGGTGGAGAAGATAGAGTAGAGTTTCTTGGGGTTAGAGAAAGAGGATTGGATTTTTTGTTGGAAGAAAGCGCTTTTTGCTTCAGAAATAGAGGAAGAGAAAGAGGAGAGAAGAGTTTGAAAGACAAGGAGGTCGTCAGAGTGTTTAGATTTCAACCATTTCCTTTAAGCCCCCCGTAGGATGGTTCTGTCAGCACGCACTGAGTCATCCAACCAGGGAGCTGGAGGGGACTGGTGAACCTGCTGTGAAGTGAGAGGACAGAGAGAGTCCAGAGAGGACAGAGTAGAGAGGACAGTGTCTGTGGCAGAGTTGGCAGGCATGAGTGAGAAGGAGTCACGTGAAGGAAGGGCTGAGAGGACAGCTGAGGCAAGAGAGGAGGGAGAGAGGGAGCGAAGGTTACGCCAGAGAGGTACAGTATTCAGGGAGTTAGGTTTGTTAGACTGGGAGAGGGGGAGAGAGTAGGATATAAAGAAGTGATCAGAGATGTGAAGCGGGGTTACAGAGAGGTTAGAGGTCGAGCAGTTTTTGGTGAATATGAGGTCGAGGTGGTTGCCAGCTTTGTGAGGAGGTGGGGATGGACAAAGGGAGAGAGCAAAAGAAGACAGGAGAGATAATAATTCTGTTGACTTCTCTAACTGGATGTTGAAGTCACAGAGTAGTACGAGCGGAGGGCCATTTTCAGGGATGTTAGACAGGAGAACGTCCAATTCCTCCAGAAACTCCTCCAAAGGACCTGGAGGACGGTAGAGAACAACAATGTTTAATGTAACCGGCTCAGTTACAGTGACGGCATGACATTCGAAAGACGAGTGGGTGAAGTCTGGCAATGGATAAAGAGACATTTGGGGGAGATCAGTAGACCAGTGGCTCTGGGTGAGTGGGTGAAGGAGTAGCTGTGGAGAGAGCAGCAGGGGTGGAAGTGTTATCAGCTGTGATCCAAGTCTCAGTGAGGGCAAGGAAGTCAAGGGATTGCTGGGAGGCGTAGCCAGAGATGAACTCAGTCTTGCGAGATACACAGATTTAACACAAGAGCCGGTTTATGTGAACTAGAGAGACATTTGGAGATTATTTGGATTAGAAACACTTTTACACTATCAGATTTGTCCTGCTAATAGTAAATGTCTGCCTAGTGTCAGTATGTACTCATATCAAATATCCGCTTAAATCACAAAGAACAATACACACACACACACACACACACACACACACACACACAGTGTCTGACTAGTGTCCCTCTTTCATTGTACCTTTTCATACATACCGAGCAGCTGAACGACTTCTCTCCGGTATGAATTGTCATGTGTGCAGCTAATGTTCCGCTCTGGGTGAAGTTTTTACCACAAACTAAGTAACGAAAAGGCTTCTCTCCTGTGTGTTTTCTCATATGTATGTGCAAACTTCCCTTTTGCCTAAATGTCTTTCGACGCTAGGTAAAGTGAGTGGCCTCTCTCCTGTGTGGCATGTGATGGGTCTTTGCAGAGCTGTGTTGTGCTTAAAGGTTTTGCCACATGCTGGCCATTTATAGAGTTTTTTTCTGATGATCGGATCTTTTATAGGATACAGCTTCATTGTCTTTCATTGTGTCTTTCAGTTCTCTCCGAATGCTCCGGCTTCAGCACATGCCAAGGCCTGCAGTGGTCTGTCGCTGGTGTTCCACAGGCTTGTACCGGTTCCTAACGGCAGGTGCAAATGCGATGCCCATGGAAAGCTTCACGACAAACATAGAAGTTTATCGAGCCTATTAAACTGGAAGAGGCATGCATAAACTACTGAACACGGTGTAGTGAGATTTCATGATGAAAAGTGACTTTGCAGTTGTGATATTTGAGCTTTGTTTGGTACCAACAAAAAGTGTTTAGCAATAAATTACAATGCGCAGGAAAGCTTTTATCTTTGATTTGTATTTTTAAACATTTCTGATCATTTTAACACACCCGACTCGGGTTATGCCCGGAGACCCCTTGCTATTCACGTTGTGTTTTCTATAAAATGTCTTTATTCTAAATCTGTCATTTTTCTTGCATTTGATCTCCTAGCCTACCTGATTTTAAATGCTGTAAACCCATGAATAAACATAACAGAGAAACTCACTATCCAGCCAAGTGAAGTATGCCTGTCTTTTGAAAAACTCTGTGTTTTGAATCTGTGGCGAGTTAATGAAAGGAGTAGTAGAGCTTTGTCCCACTCCCGTAACACCACTCCCATCAGTATTCTGTGGAGAATCTCATTTGGGAGCTGTAAAACACACAAACATATTTTCTGAGTAGCAGTAGGCTACCTAAAACACTGTAATAACTAAGCTAATATAGAGTCATTTTATGCGAATGAATTGGACAAAAAATGTTAGAAGCCAAAGAGATTGGACCAGACACTGTATATTGGAATCTCACCCTTGAAATGGTGCAAGACAATTCCATGTCTTCAAATAGGTGTTGGACCTAATTCAGCTGAAAAACATCCCAGCTGACATCCACTATTTGAGCAGACTGGTCAAGATCCTCTAGTAGACAAATTCAATGTGTATTTAGCAGACTTCTCTACAAAATCTACTATAACTCAATCGGGGGTCTAATTAGCTCTATGCTAAAACATTAACCTAATGCCACAACTTCCTCTGGGACATGCAGGCTCCGATCTATGAATAAGTAAAAAGTATAGGCCGGGCCTTGATAACTTTGTGAAGACAGGGAACTACTACTGTTAACTGGATTCTTGGGGACAACAATAGTCTTCTTTTTTTTTTATTAGGCTATTTAATCGAGGCTATTAAAAAACAGGCAGCTACATATACGTATGTGTATATATATATATATATATATATATATACACGTTGGTATATATATATATACGTTGGTATATACCGTATATATAGCCTAATAGGAGGAAGTCACTAAATCTGAAAATCTAAATAATTTACGGTAGATGTTTTCTTTTGGAGCCTGTATGTCCTAGAGGAATGCCTTGACGGTTACCGGGTGCACGCATATAGTCTACATGGAGGCAGTCAAGTCGATAAAATTGAAACTGACATATAAATATGTGTTTTTGTATTGAAAGCAAATACTTTTTGACAGTACACAACTGTAAAATCATCTTGCATTGGAATATGGTTCTTACAGGATACGACGCTGCAACACAATAGAACATTAGGTGAAGTGTGATATGAAGTATAATGGTGTTTTACATTTGTATAGCCATAATAGTGTAAGTACATAACTTTATCATTGTGGGTATTAAATACATTACTTATACTTATGATGTGCAATATATATAACAATAACTAAATATGTAACTGCAGGTATATGTGTTTCTTAATCCTTTGTCCCATAAGTACTAGACTTTCCATACCAGGAAATCAGAGTGTATGATTTGCTAAAGATGTATACTACAATAACAGATAACGTCGTGGCTCTTCTGAGGTGAAACATTATTATACCCAATTCAGACAAGGTGTTTTCAAATATTAATTAATTGTTGCTGCATGTTTTGTTTGCACAAGTCCTGTTTTCAGGAACCAGGTAGGACTACTGGGATGGAAGGTCACGTTCCCAAAGCAATGGAGGCAGAGAGACAAAGACAATCGTGGCATTGTGTGCTCAGTAAGTACATTGTAAATGGACTGCATTTACATGCCACTTTTCCAATCTTAGCAACCACTCAAAGCACTTTACAACACATGTCAGCATTCATAGGTTGCCATACGGTCATCAGTAGGTAGGTAAACATTCACATGGGAGAATCTGTAAAAAAGCTGTAATACCAATTTAAAAACAAAATGCATGCATGAGGAAAAATAAATTACTACTGGTTATGTGACTATATCATGTTTCTTATTTTATTTTTAAAAGGCAGCTGAGAATGAGGTCAATGACAAAGAGGTCAGCAATGAAGATCTCACCCTACACCAGTGTCGGACTCTAAGGAAGCACCATGCCTCTAAGCTGATCAGCGGCCTGAGTGTTAAGGTCATATTACATTCTGTGCTTAAAGACAATGTTTACTTACAGAGAATTCAGACTTGGTATTGTTTTGTTTTTCATTCCCAAAATAATTTCCCACAAACCAAAGAAGTGCTCCAAAAACTGGATGAGGAGGAGAAAAAAAAAAGACATACTCCAACTGTCATTGCTTGGCATGGAAACAAAGACCCTGCGCCTTTCAGCGGGTACCAGGCACAGGGAGGTATTGAAGAAGAATTTAAAACCACAATTCTCTGCATAGTTGTCATGATCCATGCCATGTTCTTTTTACAAAAGTATAACATAATTAAGGGCTTTACAGTTGTAAGGTTATAAAAGCCTAATAAACTGAAACTCTCTTAGAACACTTGACAGTGAAGTGAACAATGTTTCTTGTTTGGAGTGTAAAGGCTGTTGAGGGTGGATGCACTTCGTATATGCAGGTGTACAAGGTGACTGGGCCAACAAAGACTATCTTTGTGGGTGTCATCGAGACCCTTTTACATATCTGTAAGTATATTACATTTGCTCCCAGTCTAGTTAATAAACACATTCAAATACAACATGTCACAGAAGAATAAATACTTAAATACGTCGACCGGCACCACGGGTTGTTCCTCAGACACCAGGGCAGGATTACTGGTGGTGTGGGCAGCCCGGGCCACTTCCATCGTGAATGCCCGCTCATGGTCCAGGTTGCGGGACCGCCAAACCAGTCCTCCCCAGGCCCGGGAGGGACATACCGTGTACCGGTATGTATACAGGGGGCTCTCCACTAGGCTCTTAACAAAACGCTTAAGAACATGGCTTGTAAGTTTGTTCACGAGGAAAGCCGTGATTGGGATAAATGGTTAGACCCTCTGTTGTTTGCAGTGCAGGAGGTTCCCCAGGCCTCCACGGGATTGTCTCCCTTTGAACTGTTGTTCGGCAGTGTCTTGGACCTGGTTAAGGAAAACTGTGAGGAGGGTCCGAGCACAAGCAAAAACTAAATACAATACATTCTGGACCTGAGAGCAAAACTCCATTCATTCTATCATAGCTACACTGCAACCAACCTTGATGACCTCAATTGTAGGTACGGCCATGACAGCAGTGATAATTTGCTTAAGCTGTTTCTTTTTGCCGTGGTACAACGAACGTCGAAGGAACGAGTGCCACACAGCAGTCCTTTTGTGTGTTTGAGAGAGAGAGAGAGAGAGAGAGAGAGAGAGAGAGAGAGAGAGAGAG
>CALSCE010010661.1:3029293-3042138 GCA_943593645.1 Bovichtus variegatus
AGAGAGAGAGAGAGAGAGAGAGAGAGAGAGAGAGAGAGAGAGAGAGACAGAGAGAGGGGAAGAGAAGGTAGAAGGTGGAATATTGCACACACAGTTTCTATAACTGCAGGTTGACCACAAAGCCTACTATATAGGCTATGTAACTAACATCATTTTTGTCAAATATCAGATTCATGTAGGCCTGTTCCGGGCCACTCAGAGGTTGGTTCTGGGGCGGACGTGGCCCGCAGGTTGCTAGTTGAATAGGCCCTGCGTAGCCTGCCAATGATCTCACCCCTCTTTTCATTCAGAATTCTTTGATTGTGTCTACACTGTACTCATCTAGTACAGCGAAGAATCTGTTGTTTGCCACAATCCCAATGTTCATAAATCTAGACAGATGTGCTACCTTGAAGTAGTTGTTCCCCGAAAAAAGAACATCGGCATGAAATCTCCTGTTTGCATGCACTTGAATGTGGGCTTCAAGTTCTACCTTCACCACCGTCACAAAAATCCCCGACCACCCACTGTTGTGAGTGAGACAAGAGTGCTTCAAATAAATTCAGTTTACACTTGTCTTACCGATTCTCAATCCTTCGATCAATCACATTTTATTTATAAAGCCCAATATCACAAATGACAAACGTGCCTCAGCTGGCTTACAATCAATACAGCATAGGACAGCCTCTGTCCTGAGACCCCTGCAGGGGACATGGAAAAAAATCCCCCCCCAAAAAAATAATTATGTTGAACTTGTGCCCAACGGACGTCCAAGGGAAGAGTGGTAGGGGATGGGAGGGGGGAAAAAATACAATAAACAGGGAAAAAAATGGAAGGAACCTCAAGGAGAGCAGCTGAGGAGGGATCCCTCTCCCAGTACGATGTACAATGTTTATGGGTTTCCAGTTAATAACGATGACTGAGGATAATATCTGTAGATTTTGAGCCGAAGAGGAGGAGGACATTGTGTATTTATTTTGCTGTTGTCCAGTTGTTAAATCATTTTGGCAGCTGGTGGCAGATTGGTTATCCCTCAATATTATTTGAGATTTTCAAGATGATGTAAATACATTGTTGAACATTGTTGTGTTGCTTGACCAAGCTTATTCAATACTCATGAAAAAGGAGGTTCTGAGCTCCTTTATTTTATTTCTCAAGCATTGTTATTTACAGAAAAAAAAGATAATTATTAAAGGAAACGGAAGTATAAAAAATTGGAGATCCTGACAATATCAAGAAATTGTGATTTCAAGTTATGATTATTTTATGATATCATAACTTATTCTGTGCGTTTTACTTTTATTTCCTGCTATAGGATGACATATTTAATTTAAACTGATATATAATTGATTTGTTGTTGTATTACAACTACACATAGTACTTGAAATGTATGTACATATATGTATGTATATATTTGTAAATGCGTTATGTCTGTTGTAAATTGAATATATTGATGTTTGTGATGCAAATTACATTTGCAATTTTTTTTGTGTTTAAAAATAATAATAAATAAAAACAGAAGTTGATCAAAATCTAGTTGTCAAAGTGGGGAGCCACTAGAGGGCGCACATGTGCTCTCCTACTAGTGAACACAGTTTTTCTCACAATGTTTTATAAACATTGGTCCAGTGATATTGTATTGTTTACTTCTTGCAAATGTATTAAGCAGTAAAAAAATAACATCAAATAATCAATTGTTAAACATAAGCTTAAATCTAATTTAAACAATGTTCAACACCTCAACAATTATATTTATATAGTAAAAATGTTGACTATTAAAAACCCATTTATATTTAAATGATTTACATGAATTATCTACTTGAATTGCTTTATCTTTTTAAAACACAATTAAGCGTATTGTGAGGTGTCTGAACAAATCTGTCCATTTTTCCATTGTTATTGGTGAGAAGAAGCCTATACCTTCAATTAACAATAAAATGCCATCTTTTACATTACAGGTCATTTAGCAGATGCTCTTATCCAGAGTGACTTACATTCAACTAACTACAGGGACAGTCCTCTGGAGCAACTCAGGGTTAAGAGAGAGATCAATGGAGATCAGGAGATCAATGGTGGCATCAATATTGAACTCACAATCTTCCAGTGATCTATTTGAAAGCCTGACTACTAGACCACTAGACTACCACCATCCTTAAAATATAACAATCGATTAAAGTTTCAGAAACAATTAGACTTTTTAATTCTTTTGAGGGCTGTTTGATTTCAACTTGTTTTTGTTAGCAGGGAAAAAGAGAACTCAGCACCTGATGGTGTTTAATTAGAATTGTTAGATAAAGGCCTATACCTATCCACCCCACTGTCAATATGGATATTTGAAATTAATTTCAAATGTATTAGTAAGGAGGGTGATGAAGCAGAAGGTGTAAATTTGCTAATCTGATCCATTATTATAGGATTCAGATTAACAGAAGATTTAAAAAAAAAAATTTAGGCAAGGCGACACTGTCCAATAATAATATACAAAAAATATGTGCAATCGTGAAAATAATTTTTTTTTAAATTAAATGGCAAACTCAGATTGTTAATTGGACAAAAAAAAGATGAAAACTGAGTGGGTCAATTCATTCATTGTATCCCCCATCTGTCCTAAATAGAATGGAAGGCTTACACTTTCCTCTCTGCATCTACATTAGAAGATACATTTTTTTTCTTCCATGTTGCCATACATTTGACTCTCATCTTTGCTCAAAGTGTGCTTTGTATCTTAGTAAAGAGTATGAAAAGACTACAAATGTAAATATAAGCTGGTCACTTCATAAGATTTTCCTCCTTTTTATATCATTTCCAATATTATTTTCACCGTTTTTATGTAAATCAGAGCAGGTTAAATATTAATTGCTTCCTTTTCTCTTCCTGTCTGTAGGCTGAATCTTGCTTCTCTCTCTGGGCTTTTCTTTTGTCTCCCCCTCTCCATGTTTGCCTCTGATTGTGTTTGCTTTTCTGCTCAGGGAGGGGTTCCAACCCGCGCACAGTCCTCACGTCTTATTGGCCCATGCCTCCTCTCTGGGTCTCTGTCACTGTAATGAAAAGGGGGAATTGAGCAGCACTGTGACGTCGCCCCTCTCCACCCATTCACTCTTGTCCTCACTCTGCCTCTTTCTCTCCTTGCTTTCATCTCCTCCTCTGCTCTGTGACTGACGGTGGATGGGTGGTCATGTGATGTTATAATACCCAGGGATTTTGTGCCAGGCGTGCTCTGTAGGCTCCCTTCCTCCCTCCATCCGTTCCTATCCGAGGTCTGAGGAGAGGTTGCTTATTATTGTCCTGCATCCAGGCGCTTGCTCAGGTCTGCTTCCTGGAGGATCTCTCTGTTAGTGACATGGCTCTGACTTAGGGCTGGATGGTGTGTTAGAACACTGTTCTGTCACACACTCATCAATACACGCACACACACGCGTTGGAATATATGTGCAGTTGGAAGACACGGCAGCAGGGACGTGGCAGCATTTGTACATGTGGCTGGTAAGTGGCATGCTTGGTGTTTGTGTGTCTGTGTGTTTGTGTGTGTGAGAGTGTTTGGGTTGCTGTCGAGCTTAAGTAATTTACAATTCATAATTAGCACTAAAGGTTAGCGTGTTGTGTCTCAATGCGTTATCATTTCCACTGATAACAACACAGTGTATGCCAGAAGACATTCATCTCTTCACTGCTTCACCTCTGCTGCACCCCTTCTGTCTGCTTTGACATTGCTTTTGCAAACACTCGGATCAGTGATTGATTAAATGATTATTTAGGTTTTGGTTTGATGTATTGATTGTGGATTTGCATGTAGTGCAAATGTAGTTTTTTTTTTTTTTTTTACAGCATTTGAGCATGCGGGGTGAAAGATTTTGTTTCATTTTAAAAAAATGCCTTCTGTCTGTATTTACTCTATTTTCAGTATTTGACATAGGTATTTGTATTTTGCGCATTTCTGCTTCATTGGGCAGAATACAGTGAGCAGCAGGATCAGACTCATGTCATCTGTTTAAGGTGCTCTCCCATCACAACACAACAGCAGCAGAGACGACAGACCACGAACCAACAGCGGCTGCCACCTGAGCTGGTCCCTGGCAGCTCGTCTCTCATTGTTACTATGGCAACCACAGTCTGGACCAAAGTTATGGACTGACTGACATATTGCCATCCATATGGACATGCCCCTAGTTTGGGCTCAAACATAGACATGAACGACATGTGTTTTAAAGAAGGACTCATCAATGTGGGCCTGTACATAGTGTTGATATTGCGTCACGGTGCAGGTGGCAGTGGTAAAAGGCTCTGTTGTCAACAAAAAAAAAGGACGCATGTGGTTGGGCTGCCACAGCATCCTCTTTGTGTGTCGACAACAATGCGCTGAGCTCAATGTTGTTGTTTTTAGTTCATTTGGGTGAACAAATAAATGCAGACCTTAAAGAGTGTAAAGCCGTAACATTTTAGTTTACATAAGATTAGATTTTTAGTGTGTCTAATATCTGCATCACATCATCAAAGTACCATGTAAGCCCGTGTCGAACATGTCAGTCCGACTGCTCAGGAGGTGTGGCGACCTGCAAAGAGCATTCTGCCGTGACTGCGATGCCTCACTGACTGCATGCAAACATTTTTCCTACCAAGTATTTTATACTGCAGTGCTAAAAAGTGCATAATGGGAGGAATGAATGAGGTGGCGCCTGAGTTCAGGACGATTAGCACAGAGAGGGGATAAAGTTGACCTCAGAATATTTTGCTTTTGATATCCCTTTAATGCATCCAGTTATCCTTGACAAAAATGCTGGATTTACATGGATCATAGCAGCCTTAAACCTGAAGCACACGGTGCATTCTGTGCATAATACTGTGTTCGCTATCTATTCCCTATTCCCATGTTTCCAACGTGCATGAAGTTGAAATGTTCTTCTTATCAGACTCTACTGGGTTGTATGATTGCAGAGTTCATTGTGTTAGGGTTTAAAATATTGTGCATTAACGACACTATATCTAATGCACATTTAATTACATCGAATGAAGATGCGTTCATGTTTGTAATATTTTTCAGGCACTTCTGTAATACCTAGCAGCACATTGCCTGTATTGATACTTTCAAAATTTTTTAGAGTTTTCCAAATTAGAGTTTGGATGTTAATGTGAACCATATTGGCAAATCAGAAACTGGTAATTATGGAAGAAGATGAAATTACCTTCCATTTTAAAATATTGTTGGTGTGACAGTAGACATTCTGGGAGAATCTCCTGTCAGTCAAAAACAGTTTAAACAATGTACAGGTAAGCATAAGTAATTGTATCAAACTGTGATCTGAATCCTGCAGAATGAGTTTTAAATTGCAGTGAATTAGATCACGACAAATGTGTTTATATGACTTTTGAATCAGATTAAATCATCTGATCAGATAATCAGCTCTTGTACATACGTCTTTAAAATCTAAGGGTGACTGAACTAGCTCTGGGATTCTTGTCATATAAACGTATAAAAATGAAATTATGAACACGAGAAATGTACGGTATATCTCCATTGGACAAAGAACCAGCCTTGACCAATCAAAGGCGAGCAGACGGGGAGAGGTTGGCAGCTTCAGTTACACACTGCTCTTTAAACAGACTTGAAGGGATTCTCCACTTCTATTAACCCTTTGTCGGACATCCGCAGTTATTCAAATATGGGTAGCTGGATCTCTTTTGCGTGCACATGGCTGTGTCTTTCTTGATCAGAGTTACACTTCTCTGTTCTCACTATTTATTTTTTGCAACCGCCGAATAATCATAAATGTGAGTGAGTGTCGGTGCAGGAACGGATGCAGATGAAAAACAGACTGAGAGATTTTCCTGTGGGTGTGTCTGCATGTCATTTGGCAGAGTGCTGTGCTGAAGGCCACATGGCAGCGTTAAGCTAATCCCAGCCAATTCCACTCCAATCCTCCCGGCAGAGCTGATCAGGAGCAAAGTAGGATGAGGAGGCTTTGATGCCTTCAGCCCCACTCTGTCATCAGCGTGTGTTTATGTGGACATACATACGGTGTGTGTGTGTGTGTGTGTGTGTGTCTGTGTGTGTGTAAATAGGAGGAGGAGAGAAAGCCTGAAGACACATCCTGATGGAGAGTCTTAGTGTATACCTTGATGTATGCATGCACGCGTGTGTGTGTGTGTGTTTGCTGTCTATGCCCCTTCACGCTTGATCAAAGTATTAAGATGGATTTCCATCCCTGTATTGATAACATACAACACACACACACACTCACACACACACACGGACAAACACATGGTATGTTCACAGAGAGAAAATCAATGACAAAATATTTCACTTTTGTCTTATTCCAGAAAGGGTTAGGGGTTGTTTACGAGGCCACACCGTGCTATTAACAGACATTATATAGACATTATCTGACTCAGTCTCCTAGTCTGTCACTAGGTCCTAAAATCCTAAATTCTGAATGAAAGACTAGACGTCCTGTCAGGTAGTTGTGAGTTTTTTTTGGGGCTGAAGTCCAACCGATGTAAAGGGACATTCCACTGACACACACACACACACACACACACACACACACACACACACTTGTCTTGGTGCACTGTAAGAACACCAGAACAGTACATGTATTCTGGGGATCCACCTCTTCTGAGGGTTGTACAGCGCTGAAAAACGAATCAGGCAGTATCCTGGAGTGAACCAGAGATGTCACATCAAATTATCAATCCCTGGCCAGA
Source organism: Bovichtus variegatus (assembly GCA_943593645.1). NCBI lineage: Eukaryota > Metazoa > Chordata > Actinopteri > Perciformes > Bovichtidae > Bovichtus > Bovichtus variegatus. Next base: position 3,035,972 of record CALSCE010010661.1, read on the forward strand.
TTAGGAACATCTTCCTAAACAGTTGTCAGGTATTTAGTTGTAAGTAAGGTCAATAAATACACACAATCTGTTTTTTCTTTCTTGCTGAGTACCATTTACTGTAACACCTTTGATTGCCAAGGTGAGTGCTGTGGAAGTGGAACTATGATGCAGCATGATATTCATCAGTTTAGCAGATTCTGTTAAATAATTGTACAACACAGTTAAATTCGATTTCTGAGCAGTCATAAGGTTTTAATAAATGTTTCGGCTACTAAAGTGTTATTATAACATTAGTCCCTAAACTTGCTGTGACACCTACGTGGATATAGTTGCTAGGTGCACCAGAAGTTTCCCTCTCATTCGTCATTTTGTCATAAAATTGGGTCCCTTTCTCCAGGATGTCTGAGCTTGCTATGAATATAGAGCAATTCAATAATAACATTAATTAAATAAAGAGTGTTTCTTCCATGTTGTGGTCAAATTGTATAAAAAACTAAAAATTAACAGCCAGCGAAGATAGAGATAGATATAGATATAATAGATATGAGCTGACCAGTCAATTGACTTCAGTCCAGTGTTGTTGTAAGTGACAACATTAGACTGATAAAACTGTCATGAATAAAAAATGTCAGGCCAAGATCATTGAACACAAAGTTGTAATAAGCTGTTTACATTGGAAATACAAGGCAAATACAAAATTAAAACTTGCATGCCATCGTAAAGTATTCTCTTTCAATCCCTTATGTGCTGAGGTTAGTATGAATGTCCATCACCCCTTGAGCTTGTGTTTTCATAGTGAACATCAACGAGCATGTATCAGAGGTGAGGTAAGGGGAAGGACCCAATTGCAGAAAACAGGCAGGTTTGTTATAACAAAAAGAGAGCTTTATTAAAACAAAGCTAAATTTCAAAAAGGGTACAAAGCAAAAACTGAGGGAGCAGACTATGACGAGAAGTAAATACAAAAAGGTAAAAAACCCCCAAAAAAACGAGAAGGCACGAGGGAGAACGAGGGAGCAGCAGGACACGCAGCGGTACACAGCATGCACGACAACAGGAGGAACATGGAAGACGTAGGGGACATGGAAGGGCAAACAATCACATGAGGGAAAACACAAAGACAGGAAGTAAAACCAAACATGGCACAAGGGGAAAGTACTTTACAAAATAAAGCAGGAAGAAGAAAAAAAACAAAGTCATGACAGCATGTGACTCTTGTCATGATTGGAGGCAGGCGAGAGTGAATTACGAGAGAATGATTGTCAATGGCTTGCGAGAGTTTCCAGTGAGCCAAGTTTGATGACCTGCAGCCTGAAGTAAAGAGCCGTAATGCCACAGCTGCTTTACAGAGCAGCACAACGCTAATAACATTGCAGAACCGCATTCCTGATATTTAATATTAGCTAAACTAGCCAGCATCAGCTAACTTCATGGTGTTTCTCAACTCAGTTACCAGGGGTGGAAAGTCATTAAGTACATTTACTCAAGTTGTGTACTTAAGTACACATATTGAGGTGCTTTTACTTTACTTGAGTATTTCTCTTTCTGCTACTTTAGACTTCCACTCCACTACATCTCAGAGGCAAATATTGTTCTTTTTACTGCACTGCATTCATCTGACAGCTTTAGTTACTAATTACTTTACTTACAAAATCAAATGTAATAAATAAATGATGATATGATTATATCAATGAGGTCCCCAGGGGAAAAGTCAAGCTACAAAACAGTATGCAAAATCATATCTAAATGAAAACTCCATCATCATTAAATCAATGCATTAATAATGATAATCTAATATTATGATATATATTAATATGCAGTAAAATAAAATGAAATAATAATAATAAACTCAATAATTAATTCACAATCAGAATATTTTTTTTCAGGAAAAGCAATTTTATTCTGCAGCTCTGTGGGCGTATTTTATTTAATTTTTTATTATTCTTTTACAAAAAATATTATCAATAATACGTTTCAACATGTGTTACAACAAGCGTAACAATAGGCATCAGATGATCATCTTAAACTTTGTTCTTGAGAGCTGGGATTTAATCCTTCATGTAGGAATTTATGACCAACCAATTGCTGTTTTTGATGAAGTTTATTTTCTTTTAATTCTTCTTCTTCTGATAATAAAGTCGAATAAAAAAAAATCTTATTTTTTCTTCATTCTGTATGATCTAAATCGGAAAGTTGAAATGTGTGATGGGAAAAAAACGGTCACATTGTATTTCATGTGAATCTGCCCTTCTCCGGAATAAAAATATAAAATAATATTTAACAGGATTTTTGTTGCTGCATTTAAGTTTATTATTTTCTTAACCTAGTTAGAATTAACAGTTTTTAAATATCATCATTGAGATGAGGACCATTTGGGGATGTAATGGTAGTATTAAGTGGTGTTACATGTTCAGTACGATAACAAAGGGATGAGGTGGACAAAATATGGTTAAAACTCGTGGAATTTTGTCATGAAAGTGACATAATTAACACTAACTCTAACAAAACCAAGCGGTTGTTACATTGTTCTATACCCCTCAATTTCTATCACTTATCATTTACATTGTACTGACTCACACGTAGATACACATACAGTCAGTGCTCATGAATCATCACATTTCCTATAAACCTCAGTGCGTTCTGTCTCTGCCTTCATTCCTCTGTGAAGTTTTGAGTGCAGGCGTTTTGGGGGAACATGGACCTGCTACTGGTTAGTGTCAGTCTGGAGGTAATGTGAGGTAATGTGAAGTCTGGAGGTAATGTGAAGAGAGAAAGAAGAAGAGCAGGAAATCACAGCTGGAATAAATGGCTGCTGCCATGGGACAGTGGATTAAATTTTATTTGTCGAAATATGTCGTATAACCCATATGTGACAAAAACGTGTGCCGCCAGGCCGCTGGTAAATATAAAACGCTTGACAGACAGCTCTGATCTCAGGTTAGCCGTGAAGCAGCTCATCTCTGATGTGAACAATAATCCACTCTTCAGAGCACTATAAGAGTGACATTAGAATATTATGAGAGGCTCCTAATCAGAAAGACCATAATACGCAACCTTACATTTATCTGACACTTTCTTGAAGTTGTGTAAAATAATGACTGTCCTCCTCTGTAGCGTGACATTGTTAAAGTATTGCAAAAAAAAACTTTAGGATTGGTTTACAGAGTGTGTGACTTCAAGATCTGTTTCTTTTTTTCCATTAAAATTATCTTTCTTAACTTTAACCAAGCAGTGTCAGTGACCTAGAGTCAACCAAACCACATAGCATTTGAATATTTTTTGTTCTACATTTTTGAGAACATAATTGTTGATCCTTTTATATGATTTTGGTTAGAAAGAAGAAAACATTTATTCATTCTAGGGAACTTTGTGGCATCTCCCTCATTCATTATGTATGAACCAAAAAGTACAAAAAGTACAAGAACACATTTTGTTTTGACATTTCTGACTTTTCACTGTTTACCCACATGATAGACAGCATTTCACAGCTTGTGAAGTACAACATATATACTGGACTTGCATGTGGTTTGTGTCTTTTGATCCTGTGATTGTCCACAAACCTGACTGCTTCTTCTTGTTGCTGCTGGCCGAGGCTTAGAATGATATACAGTTAGGACTTTATTAGGTTAACCATTACCTCCACCGAACACACATAAGTGTGTAGCATGTGTAGTATGTGTGTGTGTGTGTTTCACTTTCAGTACAAGCCACAAAGTTGGAGAATATATCTGGAGCACCTTGTGTGGAAAAACGATGTCATTGTACAAAGTTAAAATAGTGTCCTGCGTGTGACAGATACTAAGGTATGACTTGTTTCTTAACTCACTAATGGCTGCCATGTGATGAGGATTAAAAAGTTAAGTAACTGATCACGCGCACACACACACACACACACGCTCACACACACACACACACACACACACACACACGCACACAAACACACACACAAACACGCTTACACACACACACACACCCCTTTGCAACCATGGCAACAGCCATAATAATGGGGCAGCCCCACGCTGTAGAGAAAGAAAAGCAGAGACAAAAGGCAGTGTGGAGGAGGGGACGGAGGAAGAGGGTGATGTCTAGTGTGGCATGCAAGGGAATAGATAAAGAGAGTGTGAGGGCAGTGTAGGGGGTTGACAACAGTCTGTATGTAGACGTAAAGCAGACGTGTCAAACTCAAGGTGGTCCGATAATATGAATATTATCCAATATGTTCATCCTGTTCAATAAATGTTGACCCTGTTTGGCCCTCGACGGAGTCCCAGTTTTTAATTTAGGCCCTCTCTGTTATTGAGTTTGGCACCCCTGCCTTAAAGGGTACCAACATATGTGAGGCTTATTCATTATTGTTACATATACTGTATGTTGTATTATTATTATTATTATTATTATTATTATAGAAAAACATGCAGTGAATAGGAGGTATAAGGCCTCACACGGGGGAACCAAGAATATGCATCGTAAACACACTAAATGGTACAAAAGATGAAGTAGAGTTAGTGCACTCAACTTCAGGCTGTCAGAAATCATATTTATAATAACAGAATTTAAATTGCATTATATGCACCTCAGGCCCCCACCCTGTGAAAAAGGGGAAATGATAACCAATTAATGAATTCAGTCTCGATGAGCTTGGTGAACAGGGACCCTCATAGCTTACTTTATACACACAAACCAAGTAAAGAAATGTTTTATAGATTAGGAAGCCTCTCGCCGTAGGAGAGTGAGTTTATATAATACACACACATTTACATTCTTGTTCATAGATCAAGATTCATAAATAGTTGTATATAATTAAATAGATGAATATATAGATAATAATAAATAGTAGACTCTGTAATAGGCCTACATACGCAGAGTAGAATAAAATTTTTTCAGATTCTTCTCTGGTATGTAAATCCTATTTTACATTTCATGTTCATAATTTATGAACATACAATTGAATTCAACGCAATTGTATGCAATTGTGTATACTGTCAGTTATAGTTCTTAGAAAGAAAGAAAACTTGGAACGGGCCAATTGCAAGGAAATTGCAATCGGTGAGTCTCTAGTTTTAGATTTAAGATAAATAAACACGGGAACAGGAAGTGACCGGAGTTGTTCTCCCGGGGTTGGGACTTTCTTTTTTTGGGAATTTCTTTTTGTGGGAGTGGGATGGTACTACAGGAGTGAAAAATCCAATTCTGTGTCGCCCTCTACCATATATAGCACATAAAGCAGTGCATGATAAGTTGGTAAAGTTGATTAACTCGTGGAAAAGACAGGGGATCACTAAGTGGAACAAGACTTCAACTTTAAAAGAGTGAAATTCCGTTCAGCAGCTGAGAGATTGAGAAGCACAAGGGAAAATACCTGAAGACAAAAAAATAAAGCATAACACATTAACACACCATTGATCAAAACAAAAGATAGAAGGTATAATAATGTGCATAATTATGCTGAGTTTTATTGTTTCGTGTAATTTGGCCTAATGCAAGGGGGTAATGGAAGGGACATTAAAGCCCGCACAGGCAGAGGGTCAAAAGAGAAGAGTCGAACAATAGAGGTCAAGATAAAGAGCACAAAACCAGTGTTTTGGTTTCCTTTTTCTCATACTTCTATGTTTCATGTTAGTTGCGCAAACTGTCGAAGCAACAGGAATTTAACACATTTAAAAAAAACCTTTTCTGCGGAGCTGTCATTTTAAATTGTTCAATTAAATACGACACGTGTGCACAGCTGCATCAGCTGTCCTTTGTTTAATGATGTTTAATGTATTTTATGATCTCTGCAGATCAGCAGTGTTTCATCCATTTATAGGCCTTTATTTACTTTTAATTCAATTCAAAAAGCTCATCCTTTACCAGCTGCAACAGTATAAATAATGTATATAATAATAATAAATAAATAATAATATTATATATGATATGACATAATAATATGTTGTATATTATTATGAAATGGGCCATTACGCAGAATGAGTACTTTTACTTTTACTTAAACTTTAAGTACATTTTGATGTTAATACTTTTGTACTTAAGAACAATTTTGAATGCAGGACCTTTACTTGTAACAGAGTATTTCTACACTGCGGTATTACTACTTTTACTGAAGTTAAAGATGTGACTGATTAGTCCACCGCTATATCTGAATGAATGCAGGCCACCCAGGTGTTGTGGGACTCTGCATCGTTCTGAGT
>CALSCE010010661.1:3071953-3097239 GCA_943593645.1 Bovichtus variegatus
AGAAAGAAAGAAAGAAAGAAAGAAAGAAAGAAAGAAAGAAAGAAAGAGGGCGTGAGAGTTTGAATGCCGGCAGCTGCTCTGTGGGGATTTGTAATCCTTGTGTGGTCAGTGAGCGCTGCCCTGGAGGAAAAACCTCTTCCTCTTCCTCTCCCCCTCGATTTAAATTCCTCTCGTCCTGGCCTCTCGGCCCCCGGGCCACTTGTCTACTGTCCGCAGGAGGGGAAGCGAATGGGGGTGTATTGGGAGAGAATTAGGAAGACAGGAGTGAAATCTGAAAGTGATGGAGGCCAGGGTGATTTCGGACAGTGAGGGAGGGGGAGTAAGTGCAATAGCTGCAGGGAGAGAAGACATTTGGAGGGAAAAGGAGAGAGGAGGGTGAACAGAGGAGAAGGGTTGACACTACAGAAGTGCTTGGAGCACTTTCGTTGGATGTTTTGATTCCTTTTTGCCACAACACTGAGTGACCATTGGAATCCACTGTAACTGCTCCATCACCCACAATGAATTACAAACATTTCAGAGACAATTTACAAGCTGACAGATCGGATTGAATACATGATAATCAAAAGCTACCGTAGATTTTCAGTGGAGTATTCGCTATTCACACACCAAGGGAACAATAAGCCAGATACTTCAGAGGGCCGTAAAAGATTTTTTTTAAAAATACGATATAATATAGGCTATATCTTATTAGCAGTTGTCTTAAATAGATACACTTAGTGTAGCTGGTTGACTCTCCCATATGTTCAGTAAAAGGAGAAGAGGGACATGATTGTTATCACCTGACGTCAATCCCATGTACCATCATCAGTATCAGTATTAACAGCAGAGCAGCTCTTTCGTTGATTTTCCGATGTATGTCAGCTCTAATCAGGACCAGAGAAAGATCTATTTGGAAGTGGAGCACAGGTCCCATTTTTTTTTTTTTCACTGAGTGTACCTTGGTCGTGCACAGCAGACGCAGTTGATGGCTTTTCTTTCTCATTTAATTCCCAGATGCCCTGCCAAGGGTGAGGGTTAAATTGTCAGTCTAAAGTTAGAGAGAGCTGTGTGTTGTACATACTGTCAGGCCTCTGAGACAAACTTGTCATTTCCACCTATATAAATAAACTTGACAACACTGAAATGCTTTAGCCTTATAGTCCGCAGGGCAGAAGCGATGCAGAGTGGTGACGTAAAGATAAAGAGAAGTGATTTTGACGATCATGAGGACAGCTTTGATCCTCTTAGTTTTCCTATTGCAAATACTCATTACGTGTGTTGACCATAGTTGGTAGCGTGTGGAACTTCGGCTTTGTACAGTATGTGACGCCTACACTTCTTTTACGTGTGTGTGTGTTTTGTGTGTTGATGTTTGTGAAAGTGTGTGCTGATGTGTGTAAAAGACGAAGAAGGTGACGTCAATTCTTATCTTTGAGAGAGGAACGGGTGTAGTGGATCGCTCACAACTGTCAACTTGAAAATAAAGGATTCGGTCTACACAAACCTCAAAGGAGACACACACACACACACACACACACACACACACACAAAGGTATATACATAAAGGTTCAAAACTGAATTATACAACATTTTAAAAAGGAAAACACAGTTTTAAAACAATTACAGAGACAACCTTGACATTGAGGGTTATTAAACTGAGGACAGGGATGGAGTTATTAAAAGTCTTTTTGTAAGTAAGGGCTGTTGCGTGTGCCTGTTCTGTCCACCAGGGGGCAGTATGGCTCAGGCTTCCTGGCACCTTGTGAAAATAGAAAAAAAAAAAAAGGTTGTTGTTGCCAACTGGGCCAGACGTCTGCTGCCTGTGTTTGGTCCTCCGCTGTTGTAAAGTTATGAAATCGGACCAGCAGGTGATTTATGAGAGGCATCTGTTGTAGCTGCCAGGGCTGGAGAATATTCAGATAAACGCATGAGGCTTCAGCGCAACAGTCGAAACCGTCTAAACTGTACACACACACAATAACTGTAGCTCCTGCAGAGATCCTCACGCTGACTGCACAGTAGTTGTGTCTATGGCAGAACAACATGGCCCTGCACTCTTTCCATCTGATGATTTATTTATTATTATTATTATTTTGTTTGTGTACATGTAAATCACACCAAAACAAATTATATTACAGTGTATTCTGTTCACAGAGTCATGTCTAAAGCTTGTATTTATCTCGCACCTCAGAGTCTCTTCTAGAAATGAACTTGTCTAATTAGTTTTGAGGGAAACATAACTCAAATATAATAAGTAAACATGTCCTGTCTCATGTTTCAAGTCACTTTTGACTTTTTCAATGTTTAACTATAACCAAGATTTTCCCTTTGGTGAAAAAATGTTATTCATACTTTAGTTGCATTGACACAAACAACATTTCTTTCATTTTTTTCGTTAATTACCAACATTTTGTGACTTTGCAGATAAAGTTCCTGATTCCTGAAAGCTCATATCAGGAACATTTTTTAAATTGTGCATCCCTAATAGGACTAACAATCACAAGTCAATCTGAATTGTTTGCTGGAAAGGAGTTCATTCTCCTGTATGTTATCAGCCTTCATACCAGCAACAGCTCAGTGCAGAAAGCTGCACTCAGTCAGAGATGCTGCTTTACACTTCATCTATGCAGAGGATGGCCTGAGCTTCAGCATGTGCCTCATTAGAGCAGAGAAGCAGCGGCTTGTTCCCATAAATGATGCTAATCCATGTTGATAAAAGACTGGCTGAGGGGAATCTGTGGGAAGATACACATTACAGATGTTTAACTCTTGTTTTCAGTAACTTGGGAAATATGTCCACAATGCAAAAAAGAGCAATTGTGGTTTAAGTGAGCGATGGCTTCCAGTACATGTCCCTAGTGATAATGTCAATAAAGCTTTAGAGTGAGAGCTACCCAAGCTGATGCTCATTTTGGATATTGAGCTTTAGTGTATGTTATGAATACTTAAGGAATTACATAAAAACACGATGACATTTAATAATCTACATTTCAGAACAAATAATATTACTTGGTTTATACAACAGGTGACTTCTTGAACATTTCTGTATAACAAATTAAATAAATATACTATTAAATGTAATTACTGAAGCCCACCAATAGGAAAAGGTAAATAAACACATTTACTCAAGTACTGTACTTAAGTACAGCGTTGAAGTATTTGTACTTTATGTAAGCATTTCCATTTTCTGCTACTTTATAATTCTAGGGAAATATTGTAATGTTTTTCTGCACCACATTCATTTAAGAGTTAAAATTGCTTTTTACTTTTCATTTAAAATATTTACATAGGATAACCTCATAAAATACAACACATTGTTGGAGGAGCAATGAAACAGAGTGTAACATGTACTCAAAGGTTTTCACCAGAGTGCAATTGGTCAGCTGAACTGCATTGGACTTTCTCTGATCTTATATTGTTGTAAGGATGACATACACCAGCTGCTTCCAGGCTGCGGCTAATTTGTATGAAAGCACATTCCCCAGTCCGTGACCCTGAGCTAAATCTAAATCCATCTCCCGCCTCCTCCCAATTTGCTGAAAAACTGCATCTTTCACCGCCAGCCCATCTGTGTCATTCTTTCTGTGCATTCCAGCAGGAGGGATTTTATTTTAACCTGAACAAGACACTTGAACGGCAGTAGCATCAATGCTTTTTTGGCTTCAGACCCGATAAAGAGGCAAACAATATAATTCTTCAATAAGTGTGAAAGGACATCTGCCTTTACATAGAATGAAGCATCATCAGGACGTTTTTGATTCCAAACCATAAATCAGTAAAGCTTTCATTTTAACATTATTTCTTATTTTGATAAAAGACATGAATGAACTCATTTAGTGAAACAACTACCAAATTTATAGTACTGCAAACATTGATACAAAACCTCCATTTAACCATGTGGTTTCTCAAAGTCACCTATAAACATCAACCCAGGCAAATGATCCTTATCACGATCATGATCTTATCTTATCAATGATTTCAAGCTGACACCTGATATTATCTCCTACAAAATGAACTTCCAAAAAAACCTGTTTGATCAAAGTACATTAGTTGTTGAATGAAGCTGTTGAACAGCACAGAAGTGTCAGGGGACTCAAATTGTTTCACTTCACAGGATCTTTAGCCTGGCCATCTGTATCATGTTTCAGCAATCAAGAACTCAATCCCCTCACAATTAAAACAGGCCAATAAAGCCCCATAATTTCAGCAGGAGAAGGTTCTATAGACCTCCACAGGTATTCCATCTAACCCTGCAGCAACATACTTGAGTTCTTTCACTAAGGTCTTCAACATAGGGTAATTCTCCCCTCTAAAGATAATATAATGCTAAAAATTGTGTTTTGTGCACTGGTTAAATTTGTTGTGTTTTAATAGTTCGACCTCTAACCCTGAACTATCTACATTTAAGTACAAGGTCTCACGTGTGGCGGGTGGTCTGTGACATCCCACATTTGCCATATTTGCTCAAATCTCTTGCTGTGTTTCACCTCTGTACTGGACTGTGCTGTGCCATACGCTGTTATACTGTAATTGGTTGGCTGGTTGTCGATTGTTATTGTGATTGTTATTGTACTTTGCCATAGTCATGAAAAAAGTCCTAATAAAATAATTAATTATAGAAAAAAAAATAGAGAGCAGCCAAAACAAAAGCTTTCATTTAACTGAAGTATGTATAATTAACATTGCACATTTGTTACAAGCGATACAGAAAGCAGACTTTATTCACTGTAAGATGTTATGATTATTAATACACATATAAATACACCAGTATGACAACAAATGAAGACAAACAGGTACTGTAGCAATGTGAAACAATGACCAAAACCAAAGCTTCACCTAACTTACACTTATCTTAAAAACAACCTAACCTAACCCATCACACACATTTTGTTAAAAAATACATATTTAATATGTCTGTGTTTAATATTTAACAGTGAATAAAGTTGGCTGTGTTCAAGACTGTTTGAGGATAATTGAAGAGCCTTATAATATCCGGCACAAAGCCACTTACTGTATGGCCAGTCAGTTGTTGGCTACCTCCCCCTGCTTAAAGCCATGCAAACACTGCCGGCTCTCAGCTCTGGATTGTGGCCAGCTCTCTGCTGGCTCTGTGCCATACTGAGCATGCCTTTTAGACAATGATACCTCAAACATATGCTCAGTATGTTGCAGGTTCCACCTCCAACCTCCAACCTTAACACTGGTCTTTGGGAGTGTCGACATAAAGAAATGTTGGTGACCATGACCGACGTCTGTCTAGCTGGGAACCTTTGTTGGATGTCATTCCACATCCATCTCTCGCCACATTTCCTGTTATCTCTACACTATCAGCTAAGAAAACTGGGTGATTTTGGTGGCAAAACTTCTTGGAGAGGTGCTAGAATTTTCATGGAGCACAGTGAGCTAATTTTGTAGGACTCACTTCTTGGCTAACATAAATGAATAGAGTTGGCCTACCAGCTTTTACTATCTGAGGTTACTCCTCCACTGGAGCTCCATTCTCCTGTAGGTCCTCCCCTTCAACCATTCCAGATGAAGGATGTTCACCATGGGGATGACCAGGTTAGTGGCCCTCAAGGCTGCCAGTGAGGAAATGGTCTTCTGTCTCTTCAAAGCTTATTGCCACCTGGGCACCATTCTTTGTGTGGCTTGTGATGCCTTTCAAGCCTTGTGTTCAGATAATTGTAGCCCAGACTGTACAGGGCTTCTGCCCACCACGTCAAAGGCCCTCTGAATCGGTTTTACAGTTCCACCTAACAACACCATCAACATAATTCCTTTTTCGCTTCGCAATGTGTACAGTTGTGTATAGCAGAGCGCTCTGTGCTCCTGCTGGTCAAAGTCATGGACATAAGGGAAAACGTTGTGGAAGGGAAAATAAATTCAAAATGCTAGTCTTTCTGTCGAGACGTTGTGAGTTGTCCCAGATTCGGCATCAGTTGTCCACTTTGACATACTAAACAGGATAAAATGAGTGATTTTCAGGCACCACACACATTGATGTTCCCGATCCGAGCAGACACCCTACGTCTGCCGGGTCGGGCTGTAATTAGGCCGATATTGTTTAGTCTGAAACTGGTATTAGCCTCTCTGTTCTGGACCTATGCCTGCCCTAGCGATTCCCTGACTGCAGTAGTTAAAAAAGGCCAGTTCTCGGATGGCTCGGAAACCTTAATGATTCTGCCAGCTTTGGTCCTATACCACCTGGTTGAATGCCCTGTAGGTTGGGGAGTGCTCCCCTCCGTTTGGCAGATTATAAGTACCATTCTCTACAAGGCCTTGCGGTCCTGCTTGGTTTTGCTTCCAAAATACTACCCATAGTGCAGGTTTAGAATATTTTAAAGGGCTTGATGTCTGTGTGGACAGACCTTGTCAAATCAAATCAAATCAAGTTTATTTATATAGCAACAATATCACAAATTATACATTTGTCTCAGTGGGCTTTACAGCCTGTACAAGGTACGACACCCTCTGTCCTTAGACCCTCACATCGCACAAGGAAAAACTCCCTAAAAGATACCCCACAATTAGTGGGGAAAATATGGAAGAAACCTTAGGGAGAGCAACTGAGGAGGGATCCCTCTCCCAGGACGGACAGACGTGCAATAGGTGACGTGTGTACAGAACAAACAGCATAGTTAAAAATACAGCATGGACAATCTATGTGACAGAAAACATGATACGATGGTATATAAAAAAGATGGATCCAGGGGGATGTCAAGGCTTCCTGGTGTCAAGCAGGACCAGGGCAACAGGTGCAGCCACGATTCGCGGTCCAGAAGTAATCTTTAATAGTGGCAACCTGCCAGATAAGGGACACAGAAACACCGGGGATGATGCCCCGGATGGTGAGTTAGTAACATGCATTTAAGGGACATGAATGCATATCAATAGAGAGGGAGAGGAGGAGAACAAGAAAGATAGGGAAGAGGAGAGGAGTGAGTCCCCCAACAGTCTAAGCCTATAGCAGCGTAACTAGGGGCTAGTCCAGGGCAAACCTGAGCCAGCCCTAACTATAAGCTTTATCAAAGAGGAAAGCCTTTAACCTGCTCTTAAATGTGGAGAGGGTGTCTGCCTCCCGAACACACACTGGGAGCTGGTTCCACAGTAGAGGAGCTTGATAGCTGAAGGCTCTGGCTCCCATTGTACTTTTAGAAACTCTAGGAACCACAAGTAACCCTGCACTCTGGGAGCGCAATGCTCTAGTTGGTTTATAAAGTACTACGAGATCTTTAAGATAAACTGGAGCCTGACCATTAATCGCTTTGTAGGTCAGGAGAAGGATTTTGAATTCTATTCTGTATTTTACCGGGAGCCAGTGCAAAGCAGCTAATACAGGAGGAATATCTTGTTTCCTAGTTCTTGTCAATACTCGTGTATTTTGAATAAACTGAAGAGTTTTAAGGGATTTTTTGGGACAACCAGATAATAAGGAGTTGCAGTAATCCAGCCTTGAAGTAACAAATGCATGGACTAGTTTTTCTGCATCTTTTTGAGACAGGATGTGCCTTATTTTTGCAATGTTATGCAGATGAAAAAAGGCAGATCTTGAAATTTGTTTTATGTGGGAGTTAAATGACATATCCTGATCAAAGATAACGCCGAGATTCCTTACAGTGGTGCTGGAGGCCAAGTTAATGCCATCCAGAGTTACTATGTCATTAGACAATACGTTTCGGAGGCGTTTGGGGCCAAGTACAATAACTTCTGTTTTGTCGGTGTTCAACATCAAAAAGTTGCAGGACATCCAATTTTTTATGTCTTTAAGACATGCTTGAAGTTTAGATAATTGATTGGTTTCATCTGGCTTGATTGATAGATATAATTGGGTATCATCCGCATAACAATGAAAGTTTATGGAGTGGTTCCTTATAATATTGCCTAAAGGAAGCATATATAAGGTGAATAGAATAGGTCCAAGTACAGAACCTTGCGGGACACCATGACTGACTTTGGTTTGCATGGAGGATTTATCGTTAACACGTACAAATTGAGATCGCTCAGATAAATAGGATTTAAACCAGCTCAGTGCAGTTCCTGCTATGCCAATGAAATGTTCCAGTCTCTGCAGCAGAATGTCATGGTCAACAGTGTCAAAAGCAGCACTGAGGTCTAACAAGACAAGAACAGAGACAAGTCCTTTGTCTGTTGCCAGTAGAAGGTCATTGGTAACTTTCACCAGTGCCGTCTCTGTGCTATAATGAACTCTAAATCCAGATTGAAAAACCTCAAATAAAGTATTGTTATGTAGAAAATCACATAACTGTTTTGCGACTGCTTTCTCAAGAATTTTTGTGAGAAATGGAAGGTTAGATATCGGCCTATAGTTGGCTAAAACCTCTGGATCAAGACTGGGCTTTTTAAGAAGAGGTTTTATTACAGCTACTTTAAATGATTCTGGTACATAGCCAAATAATAGAGACAGGTTGATCATATTTAATAACGAGGAGTTAATTAAGGGTAAAACTTCTTTAAGCAACTTAGTTGTCAGATATATTTCAGGTGTTACAGTTGTTTTTAAGGTTCCTGTTTTAGAAGCTAAATCATTACCAATTGAGGAGAGGAGATTTATTTGATTAATTTGGTCTCTAATTTTTAGAATTTTATCGTTAAAGAAGCTCATGAAGTCGTCGCTACTGAGCGATATAGGAATAGAAGGCTCAGTAGAGCTGTGGCTCTCTGTCAGCCTGGCTACAGTGCTGAAAAGAAACCTGGGGTTGTTCTTATTTTCTTCTATTAATGAAGAGTAATAAGCTGCTCTGGCTTTGCGGAGAGCCTTCTTATATGTTTTAAGATTATCTAGCCAGACTAAACGAGATTCTTCCAATTTGGTAGATCGCCATTTCCTCTCAAGTTTTCTTGACTTTAATTTTAGTTTGCGGGTCTGGGGGTTAAGCCACGGAGCTTGCTTTCTCTGTTTAATTATCTTCTTTTTTAGAGGAGCGATATAGTTGAGTGTCATTCGCAGTGAGGCTGCAGCACTATCAACAAAATTATTAATTTGGGAGGGACTAAAGTTATCACAGGAGTCCTCCGTTACATTGATAGTGAGACATGGTAATGAACCAAGTATCGCTGGAATCACTTCCTTAAATTTAGCTACAGCACTATCAGATAAACATCGAGCGTACGATATTTTGCTTAGTGGCTTGCAGTCCAGTAGCAGGACTTCAAAAGTTATTAAAAAATGGTCTGATAAGAGAGGATTTTGTGGACAAATTAATAAATGTTCAATTTCAACACCATATGCCAGAACAAGGTCCAGAGTGTGGTTTAAACAATGAGTTGGTTCATGTACATTCTGACTGAATCCGATTGAATCTAATAATGAGATAAACGCAATATTAAGGCTGTTATTATCAACGTCCACATGAATATTAAAGTCACCTACAATAATTACTTTATCTGTTTTAAGGACTAAACTTGATAAAAATTCAGAGAATTCAGATAGAAAATCAGAATATGGACCAGGAGGGCGGTACACTATAACAATAAGATTGGCTTCATTGTTTTCCATGTTGGGTTTGAAAGTGTAAGAACAAGGCTTTCAAAAGAGTTATAGTTTAGTTTAGGTTTAGGATTGATTAATAGGCTTGAGTCGAATATGGCAGCAACTCCACCACCTCGGCCTCTACCTCGAGGAACATGAGTATTTATATGACTAGGTGGAGTGGATTCATTTAGACTGACATATTCTTCATGTCTCAGCCAGGTTTCAGTGAGACAAAATAAATCAATCTGATTATCTGATATTAATTCATTTACTAATCCAGTTTTAGATGACAAAGACCTGATGTTTAAGAGTCCACATTTAATTTTTCTATTTAGTTGCACTTTTGCAGTGGTGGTGTTAATTTTTATTAGGTTTTTATGTACAACTCCTCTTCTGTTTGCTTTTGATTTTATTGATTTCAGTGGTCGTGGGGCAGACACAGTCACTATGGGGATTTGAGTGGGTGACTGCCCGGATGGAAGCACAGAGAAGTGTGTAAGACTGCAACTCTGACTCCTGGCCTCAACTCCGGATTGTCATGGATTAGGTCCACTAATAAATGCACTAAGATTACTAGATATGAGATCCGCTCCTTCCAAAGTAGGATGAATGCCGTCACTCCTAATCAGATCAGGAGTTCCCCAGAAAGTCCGCCAATTGTCTACGAAGCCCACATCATTATCTGGACACCACCGTGACAGCAAGCGACGGAATGATGACATGTGGCTAAACATGTCGTCACTTGTTAGATTTGGCAGAGGACCAGAGAAAACTACGGAGTCCGACATTGTCTTCGCAGAATGTCACACCGACTCGACGTTAATTTTATTGCACTCCGATTGACGCAATCGGGTGTCATTACCGCCGACGTGGATAACAATCTTACTGTATTTACGTTTAGCCTTAGCCAGCAGTTTTAAATGTGCTTCTATTTCGCCCGCTCTGGCCCCCGGGATGCACGTGACTATTGTCGCTGGTGTCGAAAACCTCACGTACCTCATAATTGAGCTACCAATAACCAGAGTTGGCTTCTCAGCGGGTGTGTCGCTGAGTGGGGAGAACCTGTTAGAAACAGTAAGCGGTTGGTGGTGAACCGTGGGCTTCTGCTTACACTTCCCACGGACAGTCACCCAGTCTCCCGGCTGCTCGGGCCCCGCCGGGGGACAGCTAACAGGAGCTAGCTCTGGTCGGTCCGCACTGGCTACAGGGGGCTTGTTTACAGCTACAGTAGCTAGTTTACCTTCCATGGTGCGGAGCCGCGCTTCTAACCCTCTAAAACTCGCCTCCAACCCTGAATATAAACTACATTTAATACATGTACCATTATCTCTAAAGGAGGCAGAGGAATAGCTAAACATGAAACACACCGAGCAGGAAAGACGTGAGAAGGAAGAGCGAGGCGGCATCGCTAGCAGAGCCGGAAGGAGTGTAAAACAACTGTGGATTTAGCGAAAGAGTCGCTAAGAAAATAAAGTGAAGGATAGAGTTGTACGTGCTAAAGAAGCACTAGTGTAGGTTTAAGATATACGGCAGGTAGTTAGCCGCTGTGATCAAGAATATAACAACAGTAACTGAGTTAAGCAAGAGCAACTCAAGTACGCTACCAACTACACAGACACGAAGGATTAACCGGAAATGACGCGCTTACTGTATGCACCGGAGTATTGTCAAGTCGTCTGTGATGTGGACCCCAAGGTGTTCGATGCAATTCACCCTTTCCGGTCCTGTTAATCTTCAGGGGAGTGTCATTCCTCTTCTGCTGCTTCCCAAAATCCACTATCTGTGCCTTGGTTTTTTGCGGACATTTGAGAGAAATCAGTGAGAGTGAGAAGCAGTTGTCCTGACACCACAGACTCTCAACCTACTTCCGGTAGGCCTTCTCATCCAGAATGATGATCAAGCCTACCACGGCTGTGTCGTCATCAAACTTTATGATGGGTTGGAGTCTGAAGTGTCCAAACAGTCATGTGTTACAGAGAGTACAGGGCGGGACTCAACACTGCCTCCCGTGGTGTGGGTGATCGTAGGTGAGGTGTAGCTGCCCACCCTCAATGCTTAGGGTCTACCTGAGAGGAAGTCAAGGACTCATTTGAGTTTGGTAATGAGTCTGATGGGCACGATAGTGTTGAATGCTTAGCTGATGTAAATGAACACCATCCTCCATGTTCAGACAGCACTGACTTGTATGGGGCCCCAGCAACATTCTAGATGAGGATGGATAAGCTGCTGGTGGGCACAGAGTCTTTCTGTGGCTTACACTGATTAGGTGGTGATCTACAGTTGAAGCTAGGAGGACAACCTAGTTCATCTGAAAGAAGTGCTGCTGCGATTCAAGGATACAGAACTCACCATCCACCCAGACAAGTGCACCCTCGCTAAGTGAAGGAGTCCCATTACCTTGGATTTGTGCTGTTTCTGTTCCTCCCTATAATATTTTAAACAGATCCGCTGAACAAACAGTGCATACTTTGTCCATGCATGGTTGATTAGACCTGTGTTAATTGAAGGGTACCATTGCTAATGAAGGTCCGCTAACTTTGTGACAAACACATTGTATTCCTTATAACTTCTTCACAATAAAAGCATCACACCGGTTAGCCAATGGCAAGTTTTCGATGTAAAGCAGCAACAGCAGGAAATATACTGTTTGCATCACTATTTGCATTTCCCATAAGTATACCAGATAATCTACAAGGAAGGAGGGAAGACAGAGAGGGATAAAAAAAAGAAAAAAAGGAAGGAACGTTGGAAACAGACAGCAGCACCCACAGTGAAAGAAATGGGGAAAATTAAAAGTGTGGTTAGGATTTGTAGTTTAGTCACTGATATTAGTGAATAAGCCTTTTAACTCCACTCATACATATTATGGTAATATTTTGAAACTTTTTCTGACTGCCTCCTTAAGTAAAGTACATCGTAATAAAACTGTCTTTCTAAAGAGCCATAAAAGCAGAGACAGTATCCAGCTATATGTGATTAGGCGCAGCCTTTCAGGGTTAATACTGGCAGGATGACATGTTAATATGTGAGTCCTGCTGAGCTCTGGGCCCAGGGGCTCCTACTAAAACAGCTTTTAATGCTGACCTCAACAAATGCACGTGACTGTGGGCCCCCATGAGGCATCATATGTGAGCTATTCAATACAATGTCTGTTGAGGGAAGTATTTTTTTTACGTTGAGAAGATGGTTGAACAACCAAAAAAAGGGGAAGATTGCAGGACGAAAGATATGTTATGTTATGATACTTAGAAGAATATCTTTCCTTCCCTCCTTTACTATTTTCCTCTTCTCTCTTTCTTTTTTTTTTGATTTTTACAGTAATCTCCAGTCAATTCATCAGTGGATGTTCATGACAGAAAGAGATGTGCACATCCGAAGTGCTTTTTCAGTTGCAGGATGAAATAGGCATGCAAATACAACAAAAGAAAAACACCTACCATGTGTGAGTTTTGATCACATTTAACTTCATTGAGGTGGTGTACATGTGGACAGTCTTCAGATTTTAGTGTTGACCGCAACAAGTCCTCCAACTCAGAAGCTGTACTGTATGTCGGTTGTCACTGCCTTCCACAACTGTTATAAATCAGTTATAAAAATGATTGATATGAGAGTTTTCTGATTTGGCAAATCATTAAGTTGGGTTTGGTAAATTTGAAGGTGACTAAAAGTACTTGGTTAAGGTTAGAGAAAAATTGTGAACATGGTTAAAATAAACCATGTGTTCTTTATTTTCTTCTACTTCCTCTTTTCATCCGCAAGTTTGCAAGTTGAGGAGTGTCATTTCTTCCTACTGTGACACAACTGGACGGTCCCGTCTAACATCCTTTACCCTGAACTCTGTGGCTCCAGCTGACCAGGAATTCATTCATCCATCGGCAAAAGGAGCGGATGTTTGTGGCGCACTGGCCAGGAGTTCTCCCACAGATGCATACATGCACACACACCAACAAACCAACACACACACACATGTGGTAAAAGATCAGTTATTCGGAGCTCTGGCAGTGGGTTTTTTGTTTGTTCGGTAATACACGACACATTAATAATTACATATCACACAACAATGGACTCCGACCTACAGATACAGCCACTAAGAATGTCCCCTCCCTCCTTGAGGGTGCCTTGAGGGTCTGTGATAGATCCCTGCTGGGTCCTTGGCTAAAAAGAAATCCTCCGTGGATGACACAGTGAATGCGTGGCCGACTCATAACGCCCTTATGGACCAATATGTGGAAATCAGTGGCAATGGCTTATCTATCCACCAGGTGTAGCAGGGATGGAAGCTGACGCCGTTTACTGCAGTTGAAATAATCAATTGTTATCATATTTCACATGAGGATATGTGCTTCCAACACAGAGCATACTTTTAATGATTATTATCGTATTATGATCATATCATAATGACCAGGCCATGACAATATTATGCTGAACCTTTTTTTTTTTGTAAAACACAGATACAGATTGTTGTTTGTACAAAACAATGGACAAGGAAATCAAATCCAGATACATTGATTATTGGCTAAATGAAACAAAATCCATCACCAAACTGGAACGTAATAGGTTGTTGGAAAGAGAATACTCTTAAGCACAATACCGTGTCTTGTAAAAAAACAACTAATAGATATTAACAATTAACAGACTCAGCGACCCTAAACTAGAGATCGAAACAGGTTGTTATATAAGGATTAGAGAGAATCTGTACATCAGCACAAATAGAGACGGATGTCCACCTTGTCCTCTTCTTCTCGCTGTATGAAGCTGCCAGAAAGAGCTTCTTAAACCAGATTACAGCAGCAGCAATCTCGGAACCAAAGTCTGCCCGAACGTGATTGGTCAATACTACTTGGAGTACACACGGAAACTAGAACGCTTTGGAGACCAAATTCTTGTCCCATTGCCAACAGATTCTGCATTCATATGCCTATTGATTAAGATTTCAGCAGCAGAGACAACATGTGATGAACTGATGGAACAATTCATACATTCAGCCGCACAGTACGGAACACTCTGCCACCATTTTAGAGGAACGAGTTCATTAAAACTATTCAGGTTGTTTTATATTTTTAGCAAACTCTATATTTGATCATTTGCTAATAATTTTATAGTCATCCTTTTTATTAATTTATCAGTTATATGATCTTTCTATTAAATGTATATCCTCTTTTTTTATTAGATTATTGTTGATTGCTCAGCTTTGTTGTACATTTCATGGCAACAAAGTATATGGGATTGAATTAAGAGCGAGAGAGCGAGAGGCAGAGAGAGAGAGAGAGAGAGAGAGAGAGAGAGAGAGAGAGAGAGAGAAAGGTGGACAGCAAATTAGATAAAGAGAGAGAAAGACCATGATAAAGATAGAGTGTATATCAACCAGACTGAGGGGACCGAATAAGCTGAGTGTTGCATTTCTCTGCCAGAAGGCAGCATGTGTGTGTGTGTGTGTGTGAGAGAGAAAGAGAGAGAGAGAGAGAGAGAGAGAGAGAGGAGGGGGATAAAGAGAGAGAGGAGAGGGAGGGTGAGACAGGTGGGGAAACAAGCAGAGAGAGAGAGAGTGGCATGCAGTCTGAAGGAGAGAGAAGAGGACAGCGCTTTCTGTCTCCCTTCTCTTCTCCATCCGTCCAGCTGCTCTCCACCTCTCTGTTCATCTCTCCACCTCTCCTCCGTCTTTCCGTCCGCTCGTCCCATCTCCTGCACTGTTGGTACATGACGGATCCAGGGGAGGATGTTGAAGTTCCGCGTGGACAGGAGAGTCAGGTAGGTAGAGGGAGAAAGGAGGAAGTGACACACACTGGGCTGGACAACAAGAGGTGGAAGGGGAGAGGAGGAGGGGAGGTTGATGGAGGAGTGGAGGAGTGGACAGCCAGGAGCTTTGAGGTCAGAGATGACTGCAATGCAGTGCCAGCGGGAAACACAGGGAAACCATGAGCCCCGCTGTTTAGGCATGCTTGATGCTTTGTGTGTACAGTGATGTATAGAGTACAGTGTGTGTGTGAGAACCATGTGACACAGTGTGGTGGTGTGTGTCTGGCTGGGGATACAGTGGTGCAGTGCTAAATCAGGAGCAGGAATTTAAAGATGTGGGTTTGGTTTTTGCCTGTATGCCATTGGTGATAAACATTCCTTGCTGTGGTGATTTCTTCTTTCTGACTTTACTCCGCATCAGTTGTCAGCCGGCGGGACGAGTGTGTCGTGTCACGTTGATGCAGTATTAGTTTCTGTAGTTAGCACTTTCATCTGCTCAGCCAAGGTTGAATCCATAGGCGGCGAGTGAGGCTGAGGATAGGGAAGGCTAACATTTGACCAACTGTCATACTTGTATTGACGGCCGCGGAGGACAATGTTATTATGTTCATAACAGCATTTATCGACAAAGCAACGGCCGCTACGGGGGGCTGGGTTGTTTATAGCAGGTGCCAATGAATTTTGATGCAACAAACAATATCAAATAGCTCACTAGGCTACAGAAAAAACAATGTTCAATGGTCCTCGGCTAATATGCTACCGTTACATAATTGTAATGCGTGTTACTAAACGTTACTAAAGAACAATTAATCACATGAATTTGGAATAAACAAATGGAATGCATTCACAGGGGTTACGACAGCAAGCATAAACAAGCAATCCCAATCCAAATCATAGTCGCCACAGTATCTGCGGATTTACAAAGTACTGTATTTGTGAGCTGAAACAATGGTAATGCTGAGCTATCGTACGTTACCGTGGAAACAGGAATACACAACTCCTGCTAGCTCAGTTGACTGCATGCTGTAGCTAACCCGAGGCGCACAGTACGTGACAGAACTCGTTCGGACAGTGAAAGGTTGTTGTTTCTGCACCATGGGCAGCACTGTCATGTGTGGGTGCATGCGCTACACACGACAGTGCTGCCACAGCTGTCTCTACGAGCCTCTGATAGTGCTATGTTCTTATAACTGCGCTGATTAATAAATGTATTCTTTGATAATGAAACAGCAGCCTTATGTCGTTAAAGGCTTATATTTGAAGTTGCCGGACATAATCCAATGTCGCTACCAGTGGTAGAAGCCTGCATATGACATGTTTAGGGAACGTTGGTAAATTGTAGCATCTACAGTCTACAGTATATACTGTATGTGGTGCGCAATAATATAGGAAAGGCTTAGTTTCTCTGGCCTATATCACCTACCTCTCCTGGTGGAGTCCATCTTAACTCCAATACTCACATTTAGAGCTAAACTATTTGAGGAAATATCTGATTGACATTTGTCTGACCGATATTGCAAATAAATTGCAATCGAGCATGAAAGTTCATTCTTTACCTTAGAAACAGTCAGGAAAAAAACCCTCATAGTCTACTTACGAGCTTTTTCGAGAACTTTCAACCACATGTCACGGCCGTCCTCAGCAGGTGGACTTTGCTGGGTATTGACTGTTCCATAATCAACCCATCAAGGAAATGTGATAAAGATAAGATAAGATATAACTTCATTTATCCAGAGGGAAATTGTTGTGCAACAGTTGCAATACACAGCAGGAGACAGTATAAGATGCAAAAATGTACAAATAGTGCAAAATGTTTTATACAACATATATATGTAGAAATTTTTAAAAATAAGACTACATATCACAGTCTTTTATTATGATCATTAAAATCCGGTGTTGTATTTTTTATTTTATTTTTATTATTATTTCGTTATTTAGTACATGATACATTTAGTAATTTGACAAGGTTGACACGAAGGGGCAAGACAAGCATTACATACTAACAGCAGAAATTATTGGGATGTATTAGGAATTGAAAGTGATGTGACCAAGGGAAAGTCATTCTTAAGATGTGGGGTGTATGTTAAGGGTGCAGGGCGGTCTGTTGTGTAGAATGCAAAGTGTGTGTGCGTAGGTGCGAGTGTGTATGCAAGTGTAGAGGAGCAGGAGGAGGGAGTGTTTAAGAAGATATATTTGAAAGAAAACAAATAGCTCTGTAAAATAAAATGTAACTTTTCTGATAGAGGTGGTTAGTGATGTCCTGGGTCCATCCCCATTTATTTATTTAAATTTCCCTTTCAATCTTTACTCTTATATTTTTCATTTATGCTTAAAGGGGCATGGGGTTTCTATTCCTGGCTGTTCACGGTGCTGTGTTTCTCTTCCCCTGCTCTTCCCTCCATTCACAGCGTACTATGTACAAACAGGAGTTGGATGAAAGGAAACCGAGGGACTGGTTCAGTTCAACAGCAAATAAAACAAAGTAGTGGCAGTAATGTAAAGGGTCATGGGGCTAATGGGTACATGTGTAGATATTCTGAGATTCTGATTCCAAGCGACATTGAGAGCGATGACTACTACTTTTATACTGCGGTGGTAAGTTTCATTGATAATATGGCACCTAATAGGCATAGTGATGGGGAGAGCAGGATCCTGTAGTTCAATATGAATGACAAAATGTGTTGGCTGGGTGGGCAGTGCCAGATTGCATGGGTGTAATCTTCTGAGGTGTTGAATTTGAATTTGAGAGACCCATCTTTTGAGGGTTAGGTGTGTTCTGTACTTTACCTTGTTTTCAATCAGTTGGAGGTTGGGTTTATTGTAATTGAGAAAGGGTTTGTCCACAAGTGATTATCTAGTGATATGGATTAGATCTTTGGACTATTTCTTCAGCTAGTGTGAATAGTGGAAGGTTGTTATGTTTTAAGATGATTTTACGTGTGGTGACAGTTTTGAGTTAAAGGTATTGGAAAGAAGAATCCTGGCCTATTCTGTATCTGCGAAGCAGTTCTTTGAAAGGAATGAAAGCTGAGTGTTGTACTGTATGTCGAAGCTGTGTGAGCCCTCTGCATTAACAAGTGGTGACATTCAGTCTTTCATTTTCCTGAAGAAATTCCAGATTATTCTACAGTGGTGTAAGGGGGCTTGTGTTAAGTGCATGTTTTTGTGGCCTTTTCACCAAGCTGCGAGCGCTGTTGTTATAGTAATATTTTTGAAGCGGTTACGGCATTTCACGGAGGTGCTGATAAATGGCAGGGATGAGAAATCTAGTTCTTTGCATGGTTGTTCAATATCTATCCGGAGATAGCATTGTTTGGTGAAATTGATCCATTTGGTTCAACTGGTTGACCAGGAAGTAGTTTGGTGCATCAAGACCTCCAAGACTTTTTTGTTTTTTGTAATGTGATCAGTTTTATTCTAGATTCTTTTCCCCCCCAGTAGAATTGTGTTATTGTTGAATCTCGAGAGTTAAAACATTGAAAAAGAAGGGTCATTTATTTTGGGTAGTAATGTTATCTTGGTGACTGCTGTTCTTCCAATTAATGAGACTGGTAGATTCATCTGTTTGTGTAATCTTCAATTGTTTTGATGAGTGTGAGTCTTAAGTGCTCTGACAGCTTGGGGGGCATATTAATACCTAGGTCAGGTCTACTTACGATGCATTTTTAACATATAGCTAGACTTGACCGAGCATTTTCCTTAGTTAAAAGACTCAAATCTACCTCCGTCCACAGGATGGTGAGAAGTGATCAAAACGTTGGGCAGCTGAATATAGCATTTGTTTTCTAGAGGTGGGATATGTATATATATCTTAACCTTTATTTACAACCACAGTGTGATCTGGGGTTAAGATCCTGGCTAAAGGGCACCTCGGTGGTGGTCAGGAGACACAATGTTGATTCAATGGCATTTTTTCAACATATACATTGCGACCGCTGTAGAAATGTTGATTTGAAGTAAAACATTTTCAACCACAACCATATAGCCAACTTTATTACCATAACACAGAGTTGAATCATCAACTTTTCCTATCTGGGATATAGACCAGACAAAAGCCAAGAGTTGATTTCTGATGTTAATCTAAAAATGGAATTACCATTAACTATAGGGGAAATCAAAGGTCACAGACTTAAAATTCTATCTCCTACATCTTAGTCGGACACTGCTAATTATGTAAGTCGTAATATACATCATGGCTCTTGAGATTTGAAAATTGCAATCTTTGAAACGACAGTTTAAGTGTAACTCTGCTTACCCTAATCACAAGCCATATGTATGTTAAAAGATTTATTTGTCTCTTTAATTGTGACAGTTTCCATCCATATATTAACTTTGTATATTATGTATCATTTAGTTTTAATTGTGAACTTTTGCATAACAGACTTTCTCATGGGGTTTTTGGTATTAGCTGCTCAAAGTCCAACTAAGAATTCCTCCCAACTCATCAAATTGTTTTTCTTTTTTTTTTTTTTTGTTGCTGTATCCTCATTCTTTTCCTAAACCTAACTACTTTTGTTGCATAAACCTAACCAAGTAAACCTTTAAGTTTGGAAGTTTAACCTGGAAGTTTATTTTGAAAAGGACGCCATGCATGCGCTGCATAGCGCAGCCTAAAAAGGTGATGCTGATTTCAAGCAGGGATCTCGCTGGAATGGCCTTGTTTATCTTCAGACATCTGGCAGAGTTGTGGTTTGCTATATGTGCTCACAGAGATCTGGAGACTATTTCTGATAATCCAGAGCTCTGCAGCTGTCCTGTTTGTCCTCCAGCAGATACAGTGTGTGGATCCTGCTGCCTGATGTGTACTGTTTATCAAGTAGCTTCTTCTATGTAGGTTTGTAGGTTATCCCTGAGCAAGCAAGCATCATCCTGCCAGACTGTCTCACACACATAGACAGGCAACACACACGTCCCCAATCAATCAGCCCAGGCAAGATCATCAGACTGTACCATAAGCATGCAGTAACCAACTCCGTTTCCAAAAAAGAAAATGGCTTTATTTACTGCTAGCATTCTTTCTCAAGTAGTCAGCAGCATTGATTTCTTTAAATATTTAACCAGGGCTAACTTTTTTCCATAACATTAACCAAGTCCTTTAAAGGTATCTAAACACAACCATACAAATGCTTAGTACTGATAGGCATTGCATATCCTACATAACATACATTTACATGCAGGCTAGTTGTGTATGAACATACTTTCACACACACTGACTGTCTATTCTGTTGTGATTATGTTCCAGTGACTCAGGGCTGCTGCCCTATTGTTATGACCGTGTATCAGAAGCCATATTGCCACCAGCAGAAATCAAAAGGCCTGTTCTCAAAAATGAACAGGGACTTCACACATTCAAGCATTCAACACAAACCGATACACACACACACACACACACACACACACAGCTAGTGTTAGACACGTATGCGTGTATGTATGTATGTCAAGGATCAAGAATATCTTTATTATCCCTGAGAGGCAATTAGTCGTACAGCCAGCAGTATCCACATACTGTAAGCATCAGACAAACGATAAAGAAATATATACAAAAAATATACAATACAACGATCACACAAGTTATTTAAAAGCCAATTGCAACAGGGACAAATGATTTCTTATTTTTAGTCCTGCATATTGGCAGATTGTATTTGTGGCTGAAGCAACTTTACCTCATTGGACGGAGGAGGGGGGGGGGCTTCTTAAAAGATCCTTCAGGGTCATGCAGCCATCTTGCTGCACACTTTGACGATACCCTGCAGTCTGTTTCTGTTTCGTAGGCTAAGCAACCCATACCGGCTGATAAAGGAATATGTGAGAACAGATTCAATTAAATCAGGAATAAAACATTTTCATTAAAAGTAATATCAACATTAAAACTTTGAAGCTTTAAGATAAAAATACATATGCTGGAGGGCTTTTCTGCTCACATAAGGCTTGAAGGTCAATTTGACATCAATTTCACTGGTGAGATATTTATGGAGCTGCACAAGCTCAACAACCTGGTCATTCATCACCACAGGAGAGTTGGCCGAAGGATTCTACTTAAAATCTATTGTCATCTCTTTACTCTGGACACACTGATGTCTAAGAAGGACAACTTGCACCGATCCATGATATCCTCCACTACAGGTCCATGATCAGGCTTCTCATGCAAACCTAATGATATGATTCCTCACGTGTTGGCTTTGGCACACGTTAGTGTAGGAGACACATGAAAAGGGAGGACGCTCCCCTGGAGTGATCCAATGGAGGAACAAAAGAACATCCGATAAAACGCATTTGATCCTTGACGCGCTGTGACCTTTCAGTTAAAAAATGTGGTATGGTCAGTTATCAAACCCCGTGCTAACTTCTGCTGCTGCTTCCTGAGAATGCCATGTTTTACTTGTCACCATCACCACCAATTAAAAAAAAGAAAAGTCAGGACAACTTCAGAATACTTGTTGGAGTCTCACCATTCGACGATGACAATGTGGAACTTTTTGGATCATAAAGTTTGCAGAGTTCTGTATTAGATGAAATGTGAAAATAAATTTCACAAACTTATTGTAATCTTATTACATAAAGGAAGGACTTGGAATGTCATTGCCACTATAAACGAACATATCTAAGCTGTCTGCATGAGGTTCTCAAATCAGTAATGTGGGCATGTACCCAACAAACACTCTGACAGGTGCGCAGTAATCCACACAGTGAAGTCTGAAAGGAGCTAACGTCAAAGGCGGAATTCAAATAGTTTGAAAATGCACTTTGTTGTTTGCACACTATCAAGAGATAGTTCTAGTTTTACTATGCCAGTGTTTTTGCATTTTTTTCCTCATCCTATCAGCAGTAGGAACATTGTATACATCAAGTTAATTGCTGACATCTGAGGGGGAAAACATTATTCATACTTTATCTGTACTGATAGAAATGATGGACGAAAACTGCGAACTGTGAAGTTTTGATCAACTGTAATGACCTTTGTCTTTGTTGATAATCCCAATTGAACAATTAAAATATGTAATTGACATCCTGGGATGCCATCTTTAACACGTGTTTATCCATCTCCTCTGTGTCCTTCATCTGTCTGTTTCCAGTCAACATGACCCCAGTGGACCAGCTGGACCAGCAGTGAGCCCCATCCAGCTGGAAGAGCCGACAACAATACACTCCTATCTGCAGTAAGTGACGTATAAACAGAATTTACTAGCAGTAATATCTATCTTCAGCTTCTATCTTCTTCATTTATTCACACCTGCCTTCCCACACAAAAATCTTATTATTCCACAAACATGCCATATTCTATAATCTAGATAAATGTGTTGTTTGTTTTGAGATGGTATTCACTAATAGTAACATGTCTTTAACTATTAGCTGGTAAGCAGTGGGACTGCCTTTTGGGTGCTGTTGACGGAACTGCATGTATATACAGGACTGCTTGTATCTGTTTTCAGCCTTGTCAGAAGGATTAGTATCCCTCTCTGTTCTATTATCATTAGTCAGGATTGGATCACACTTCTGACACAACATTAATTAACCAATATCTTCTGCTATGTAGCCTCCAACCTGAGAGCCACATATAAATATACAAAGCAAGTTTGACAGTTTATGCTATTGATTGTATTGATATGATGAGTAATGCTCTTTAACCGCTGCATTCACTTCTCAGCAGTAGACATATGAAAACAATGTTTAAACTGAGTATTTTGTGAAAGACAAT
The DNA here is from genome assembly GCA_943593645.1 of Bovichtus variegatus. Taxonomy (NCBI): domain Eukaryota; kingdom Metazoa; phylum Chordata; class Actinopteri; order Perciformes; family Bovichtidae; genus Bovichtus; species Bovichtus variegatus. Next base: position 3,094,861 of record CALSCE010010661.1, read on the forward strand.
CGAGTGTGCCTTGTAAGAGAAGAGGGCACTGAGGAAATAGGGTTGAGCAAAGGGCAGAGTTGTGAATAGGGAGAATGGAAATTACATGCAACACGTGCATTAATCCCCCCCACTGGCCAGGAGATCGATATGGGGCTCCCTGAGGTTGTTGTTGTTGAAGTCCATAATGGAATGATTGGTAGCAAACTCCAATCATCCATTACTAACCCATGTTTGACCCACATGAACATGGCGTCAGTGGGTCCCTACTTTGGTTTGATATTTTACTCGCCTATCTTGCATATGAATGTATATTGCTGGACTCATTTATTTACTTTATTTCATGTCATCAAAGCCATGTCATAAATTCCTTTCGGTGAGAATTGCAAAAGGGTGTTAACTAAAGCAGTGGCTGTCCGAAGGGACTCATTTCACATTTCCCACAGGACAAGAAAACAAAACAAAGATCAACAAAGAAAAAAACCTGGAACATCAGTTACGTTCGTGAACATACAGTTTATAGGACCCACATACAGTCCATGTCTACTTAACCTACATTTGAACAAACAGAGATTGTCCAATCAGAATTTAGCACCAATTACTAGATAAGGCAGAAACCTCCGATTTCTCAACATGCTGAATTGGGTTCATGGGGCTGAAGTAAGAACTATACTCTGTATGCACAGAGATTGTAGAGCTGTGTTTTTTATTGTCTTTCCAAAACCAAAAACACATCAGCCAAAGTGTGTGTTGTCTGTTCTAATTTAGTCCGCTAACGATAGCATGCCTGGCTAAGTGGCTTATTACATACAGTAGTAATGTTTACCCAAGCCAAGGAGCATATCATTAGCTAACTCTCCGTGAAAGGCGATGTAAGAGTGATCTCAGATTGTATAAGAATTTAGGGTAACGTTCGTGGTTCTGTCCTAACATCTGAACGGCCATATGTATGTTTCCTTATAACAACTGTTATTGTACTATAATACAGCCCCAGTGGTGGGAAGAAAGATTAAGATATTTTATTTATGTATAAGTAGCAATATCACAGTGTAAAAATACGCTTATTACAAGTAAAATTCCTCAATTCAAACTCTTGCTTAAGTAAAAGTATAGCAAATATTAGCACCAAAATGTACTCAAAGTTCCGAAAAATAAAAGTACTCTTATTCAGAATGGCTAATTTAAATACTATATCACAGGTGATATAATATAAAATGAGTGATGCTAAAGGTGGAGCTGTTTTATATACTGAGTGTAAACTTTATTAGGCATGCACTAGATTATGCAGAGACAGGGCATTCCATAATTAAACAGTTCTGGGTTAGGGCACCATAAGAAAGATGCAAAAAATCCTCCAAACTATACAGCAAACAGGTCATTTGTCATTGTCATTGTTATCGTCATTGTTATTGTCATTTGTCATTGGTCATGGCTAAACCAACACAGACTGTTGAGGGCTGGATGAACAGCAGTCACTTGTGTTTAAGTCACACATTGTAACAACATCACACTCCTTCCACGTCTGCGTCTGATGGCCAAGAGTCATTATTCACACGACCACTAGAGGTCCTTGTCAGGCAAACGTAAACATTGGTCTTTTATCTGGTGAAGGAGGTCTCCGTAGACGAGTCTGCAATGTGGTAGACTGGAGCAGATGAGACCTCAACAAATCAGTTTCGATAAGATTTGTACCATTTTGCACAGTTATTATTCTGGCAATCACACACTGCTCTTGGCAGGCAACCAGACAATAAGTGGTAGAAGTACACATGCACTGATGCACTTATAGTAGCTCATGCCTTTGCTCTTCTGTCCAGGCACTGTGATTTGGATATGAATGGGAAAGTGAATGCTACTGCTGAGAAGATCACTGACTTCAAAAGTGCCAATATGGTGTCAGACCTGTCCCCAGAAGCCCAGCCTTACACCAGGGTGAGCACACACACACACACACACGCACACACACACACACACGCACACACACACACACACACACACACAAACACACACACACAAATTAACCCATCCACGGCAGATGTAGTGTTCCAAGAAATCCTACGAGACAAATTTAATTTGAAGAGATTCTTGTTAAGGTTTGAAGCAACATCAATCCTTAATTGCAGAAATTTGAAAAATTAAAAAAAAAAAAGGTTAAGGCGATATCAGTTGCTACTGCAACATGCTTTTCATGGTCCATAAATATACTGTGTACTGGGGGTATCAAACAGAGCCTTTCCTTTCATCAGTAGTGTGATCACACTCGCCATTGTTGCTTGAAGGGTCTTTGTTTAGTAGACAGACAGACAGATAGACTGACTGACTGACTGACTGACTGACTGACTGACAGATAGACAGATAGATAGATAGATAGATAGATAGATAGATAGATAGATAGATAGA
>CALSCE010010661.1:3101771-3111771 GCA_943593645.1 Bovichtus variegatus
AACCCCTCCACCACGGTAAGGTGATGGTTCTCGGAGGAGTAACACAGTGTTTCAATATATTTAATTGTAATTATATTTGTACTATTATTTAGGTTACAGAATCCTATCTCTGATGCCATTCAGTAAGGTGCGCAAGAGGGTGAAACCTTAGATATCAGCACACAGATGGATCATGGATCATTTCCATTGGTAATTCATGGTATGCTTTGACATACTGAGCATTTTTAACCGTATTTATGTTAAGTTTGCATGATAGATGTATTAAAAAGATAGATCAACATGATTGTTGGGGACAATCAGAAGCATTTTTCATGTGAAAAATAAGAGAACAAACACAAGAGGAATGCTTTAATATTGGACATTACATTACAGGTCATTTAGCAGACACTTTTATCCAGAGCCAGGGACAGTCCTCTGGAGCAACTCAGGGTTAAGTGCCTTGCTCAGGGGCTCAATGGTGGCAGCCTGGTGTTGAACTCACAACCTTCTAGTGTTCTGGACATCCTTCAACATCAACAACATAAATGTTCTCAATTCCATGGGAATAACAGAGGTCTTGAACTGAACTTGAGATTTCATTTTAGTCTGACCTGCATGGCTTAGGTATTGGGCAAGAGGCGTCGGACATATTCCTTCTCTATGAATTCCATTACTCCATGGGCTATGCTGAAGATCTCTCTTGTCTGGCTTGATTGCAGTGAAGATGGCGTCCTTGTTAGTTTTAATAGACAGAAACAGAAATCCCTTCGACCATGTTTTAGACGGGCATTTGTTATTTCTATAATGGTGCCCCTCAGGACCGTTCACAGGCTCCTCTTTCATTTACTCCATCTCCTCCATCTCCTCTTCCATCTGCTCCATCAACATGGCAAAATTGACTTTTCTTCCTGGCCCTTGCATCAGCCTACTGATGATCTGTGCCTCCAACCAAACCAAACATTGTTCAACATTCACAATTCAATGGCTCACTGCAAAAACATGATAGCTGCCTGAGGAGGGCGCAACTTTGATGTAGGGTGAACTTATGTATTTTCCTCGTTGATGGCACTTTTTTGAGTGGTTGCATGACAATTGTGTCATATTTTTTATATATTTTTTCATCCTCAATGCAATACAGCTGAGCACCACTTAGATTGTTTGAGATCTTTTTAAATAACTCTTTTCTGTGTTCAGTTATTCCCATGCAGAACTAATCTGCCTGCTGTTCTTTTTACTGTTCCCAAAATGCCATCTGGGGCGCCCATGCAATGGGATTAAGGAAATAGTTCTATTTTGCTCTGTTGAATCGCAGTGAGAGGTACCTCAGGAAGGAGGAAGAAGATGTTATTGTTCTTATACTGCTTACTGGGACCATCTGACTAAAAGTGCACCAGGGTCACTGATGGAAAGATTCATTCCATGTGTGTCCAGATTGCTGCGACATCTTGTCTCTTGGAATCTGAAAATGTGCAAAATGCTGCCTTGTCACCCTCAGTGTCATATATTGCAGTATGCATATTCAACTGTTACAAATTTTGGCAACAATGACAGGCTTACATTTTTTGAGGCATACCACTTCCAGGATTCAGAAAAGTCTACATTGACGATGATTGTGTCCTCACTGCAGGCTTCAATTGCATTTCTGTATGCTTTTGATTGATTGTGAACCAGGCACACATGTGTTGTGTCCTCACTGCTCAGTTTCTCCCAATGTAACTGGATGTCTCTGAAAGTAACCTGCTGTGCATGGGACGTTTTGTGTTGAAGTGGATACCATTTGCCATTTATTCTTGAACTCAGTCCCACTGCTTCCATTCAACATGAATACCAGCTTGAGCTGGGGTCAGAATCATGCGGATGTTGAAGCACCGTAAGCGGGTGCGAAGAGGGCAGCCCTCACTTGCTGCAGAGCAAAAAATTCATTCAAAGCTGTACTCTAATTTGGTTGACTTTACACAACCAGGTGATGATATAATTTGAAGCATTACACATGCATATAAATGAAATAAGTGACACAGACATGTTTTTTTGTCAGAGGCCTTAGGTGCTACAACATAGAAGGACCTTAGAGCACAGAAAGAAGAGTAACTGAACTTCAGAGTTGGGTTCATGTTGAGGAATTCCCTAAGGAGGCTATGAATGGAGTCAGCCAGGATCATTCGGTGGTGCTTGATCTTGTTCCCGGTGATGGTGTCGGTTTTAGCCATTATCATGCGCGAAAAGTTCACAAAGAACTCGTGAACAGTCTGGCTGATACTACTCTGGAGAAATGTTGGCTTCTTTGGTGTTGTCTGTTTCTTCTCACTCATTACCTTGTATGTGAAATTAAACTAGCGGATGCGGTGAAGGAGGCGATACTTCTTTAGAATCTTGCCTCATAAAATCAGTGGTCAGACCAGGTGACTTGAGAGTTGCTCGTCTCCGTGATTTATGTTTGTCCATCTTGGGGTCTCGACACAGGACATTGTGGAAGAGAAGGGCTTTCTTGATTTCAGGATTCCTCAGTTGGCTTCCTGATACCATCCTCTCAGTTTTTGTCTTTTGAAAGTCCATTGTTGTTTTGAATCATTTCTTGGGCGCGATCTGATTGCTAAACTTTTTAAGCCTTCTTTCTTCTCCATGGTTGTTATTTCAGTAGGTTTTAATCTTTCTTTAAAGAGGAAACATAACTTTTCAACGTTCCCCTCCCCTAGCTACCAACAACACAGTACACACTGCATATGCTTATTAACAACATATTTTCTGTCCGTTCATTTTCATATGAACAAGAATATCGATTTACTCTACTCATATATCATCAACAACATGGCTAACGCTAGCAGCCTGTCTACTGTCTAAAGCAAGACACTCATAAGAATCCCAAATAACTACAAACCCAGATCTCAGTGCTATGATAAAGGCAAAATATAAAGAGTAAAAATATTTTATTATGATTATATTGACTAATAATGTAATTGCGATACGATATAAGTGAATGATAATTTCTCCTGCAATTTGGATATTGCACTAGCCCATATTTTTGCAGTTTCGTTAAAACACAAACACATGTTCAGCCTTAGCTTTAAGCTATTTTGTTGAGTTGCCTCTCTGCTAGGCAGTAACTCCGATGCTGTCATTATTCTACAGTCATTACATTGTGCAACCAACATTTACGTCATAACATCAAAAACGCTTTCTATTGAAACTTTAACTTCTTGATTATTTTCTTTCAAAGCTTTTATTTCCCCTTGAATACCTTTTCTTAGTTGGAAGCCACTGAGTGGCAGCGTTAGCATTCAACTTGATTTTCGCGTAAACACAAAAATCATGTCTAACATGGGAAAGAGCTGTTGTGCAATTGACTGTACAAAAAGATGATACAAGAATTTGGAGTTATGTTTTTACCGAAAGCCAAAGAAAAGAGAAGCAAATGTATCGCTGCAATCCACAGAAACAGGAATCGAGCTAGCGAAATATGTGGTTGAGGTTCAATTGACACACATAAAACATGGCTTAACAGTAGGGGTGTCATTATGTTGATTCTAGAATGTAAAAAAAAAAGCTTCCAATTTCGATCATCGAAATCAATACCAGGATCGGCGATTCTACCAGTATTTTTTCCTTTCCATTCTCGCCTACTTGCGCGAGTCACAGCAACACAATGCAGCTTGCAGCTCAAAGATGACACATCCCATCTTACCCGGAGCCTGCAGCTGCTCTCTCCGTGACACCATGGCTACTGCTGGGGTCGGAGATGAAAGAATAACAACAAACTCGGAAAATCCTCTGGCTTCCCTGAACTCACCGTGTGGCAACATTTTGCCTTCCGGTGAGTCGTGTGAACAATGAACGTGTGTTGATAGAAAAATCAGGATCAGGATCTGGTGACATTTTGCAGGAAAACTCAAGCTGTAAAATACCCGACTGGTATCTCGTGGCTTTTTTTTGTGTAGCCTGACTAATCATTTTTTGTTTACATTTTAAATAAATGACTTAAATTTGGTCATATGGCCTTAGTGTGGTATATTATCAAAACAATATGATGACCTATCATTTTAATACAGAACATTTTGAAAAAGATAGAATCGAATATCGAATGCAATCGTGCCCTTAAAATCGGAAAAAGTCCAGTTGAATGGTGGATGTGTAGAGTCGTGACACCCCCTACTTAACAGCAACAACGTTTCACAAAAAAAGTGGTTACATTATAACTCACAGGGTCTGCAGACAAAACAATTGTCGTTTGCTCGTCAAGTTTTCAGCACATATATAACATGCTAACTTTGAAATGTATCAATTACTTTCATCAACTCTGTATTCAAATCCATGTGCTGTGTATTTCCCCACCTGTGAAAATGATGTTGTGTTCGAGTGTCATAATGACTCGTGGGGATTTGTCTCTTCCTGTCCTACACTAAGTGTTCAGTACTGTGGGGCTCTTGTCTCAGTGATCGGTTGTTACTTCTGCTTGTCTTTCACATCAGAGCTCCTTTGCAGCCTTGAATAACCTTGTGCAGGATTCCAGCAATAAAGCTAGGATAGTCGCAGAAGATGTACACAGAAAACACACCGTGATAAGAGCAGAACAGCCAACAACACACTCTGTTTTGGATAAACTGCTGTACTAGTTATTTTTCTTTGTTGCTCATTTAATACACAGACGTAATACACAACACATAATCCAGGTTGAGATTGTGATAATTTTACAAACTTCTATTTGCAAACTTGCTCTTAAATGCCCATGCTTTTCTTTTCTCTCTTATTCTGAAGTTCCTTCTTGTGCTGGGGGCTTCTCTCTTTATTCTGAACACGTCTGCTTTGTTCCTGCCTCCGTCTCTGCCTGGCCCAGCTGTGTTTTGGAAAAGAGGCTTAGAGAGAGGGAGTGATGGAGGGAAGAATTTGTGACAGTGCAATTTACCACTGCGATTGCTATGCCAGCAAGGACCAAGGGCCAAAAAATGGGCACAACGGGAGGATAAAAAGCACAGAACTGTTGTTGTCTGGGTTGTGTTTTGCAGGGCTGTCTCTGAGACCTCCCAGGCATTGTGCTTTTATGTGTGTGTCTGTCAAAACACACATATACGTATATATTGAAGCTTTAGTATAAATGTGATATTTTAGATATCACATATATTATTGTCTTCACTTTGACTTCACTAAAATCTGATGGAAATGATACATTCTCAACTTTAAAGGTCATTTTACAGTTTTGAGGTTAAATTGATGATGTCTTATTTCCTTACATTTTTTTTTACATTACAGTTCATTGAGCTTACTCTTTTGTCCAAAGCGACTTACAATAAGTGCAAACAATCCTGAGGGTACAACTCCGAACAGCAAGAATATTGCAAGATTGCACATTTGCTTCAAATAAGCCAAACCAATTTAAGTGCTACATACAGAAATGAGAAAAGATTTTTAAAAGATTCATTTTTTAATTTCATTGGCCAAGCTGCTGTCGAAACAGGTGGGTTTTCAGTCTGCGACGGAAGGTGTGAAGACCTTCGGCTGACCTGACATCAATGGGGAGCTCGTTCCACCATTTAGGAGCCAGGATAGCAAACAAGCAGTTTTATTTGAGGGGTCTCTGGGTCCCACTCGCAGTGAGGGAGCAGCGAGCCGATTGGTCGATGCAGAGCGAAGTGAGCAAGCTGGAGTGTATGGTTTGACCATGGCCTGGATGTAGGAAGGACCTGATCCACTCCCAGCGGGGTAGGCCAGCACCAGAGTCTTGAAGCAGATTTGGGCAGCTACTGGTAACCAGTGAAGGGAGGAGGAGAGGTGTAGTGTGGGAGAACCTGGGGAGATTAAAGGACAGTTGGGCTGCAGCATTCTGGATGAGCTGTAGAGGTCGGATGGCTCATGTAGGAAGTCCAGCCATTAGGGAGCTGCAGGAGTCAAGATGTGAGATGACAAGAGCCTGGACCAGAACCTGCGTTGCCTTCTGGGTCAGAAGGGGACGAATCCTCCTGATGTTGTAGAGAGTGTGTCTGCAGGAGCGGGCTGTAGCAGTGATGCTGGTGGAGAAGGACAGTTGGTCTTCCAGGGTCACCCAGATTCCTTGCAGTCAGAGTCGGGTAAACAACCGAGGTGCCGATGTTGATAGTAAGCTGTGCATGGGAGTGGCCGAGTCCATCATTTTATATGCTTTGATTTCAGAATTTTTTTCAGGCGTAGAATTAGACATAATATGAATGTCATAGACATAATTGGTCCATCTCAAGAAATTACAGCCTGTTGTCTAACCTGATTTTGAAAATTTCAAAAAATATAAATTGTCTTACATCATATTTATTGTTAAAGGGCTGTGTTCTGTTTAGAGTTTATAGAGTGTATTATTGTTATTAGTATCAGTATTGTTATTAATTTAAAAAAGTCTCTTAAAAGTTTATACTTAACGCATACCGTATTATAACAAAAACCTGCAACTCCTCACTGCCGAGGAGGATTCATATCTCATATTAAATTACGTTACTTCATACAATCCCTGTAAAGAAAGGAGTCAAACATTTGGGACAACAACGTATTCTTATGAAACAAAGGTTGAATATCCTCTGAACAATTTGATTCGGCTGGCAAAATGTTAACTCAAATGTAGATTTCTAAGATCTCCTGCTTTCAAAGCATTAAATCATCATTTCTACTTCTTAATCTAAGATATATGCTTTTGGCAGTATTTGTGGCATGTCATGTCACAAATGTCCGGAAAGCCCTGAGCGGGTGAGTAGTTACAAAAATTCATTTTTATTTGTTGCGCATTTTACAAATAGGGACATTGAACCTTACACAAACATGATGTTAAATACATCTTTTTTTGTGTGTGATGAGATTTGGAGGAGCAGAGTTATAATTTTATTAAACAAGACTACAGCCTCAGTGGGACTGTTTTTTTCTATCTCTAGGGGCCATCAAGACAAAAAAGACCCAGTCTCTTGCTGCTGCATCTCCTGTCCATCTCCCAGCTGGCCTGTAGCACTTTTTTGGCTGCCCCCTCATATTTATCCAATAGTTGACAAGCTGTTGTTTTTGACGAAGACACAGTGGCATATCTCCTGGCTCAACTTGAAGTGCACACACTGGCGAAGTTCTCTCTGCCGCTAACCGCACTCTCAAAGCCTGAGCCTGTTCCACGTCCAGCTCAGCAAGCACAAATTTTGCTGCTGATCTGAATACTTCCATGATGTAGCCTTGATCTGATTAGTGCTACATACTGTATCTCAATGACCCAATATCAATCTCCCAACTCCACTCCTGAAAAAACTACAATTTATCACCTTTCTACACGTATCCATTACATATCTTTTATATATATATATATATATATATTTATTTGGCCTTTATTATAGAAAAAGGACAAATAGACTGGAAAGGGGGAGAGAGAGGGGTTGATGGGGTCAAATTATACTCACAAAAAACAAAAACTTTCAACTCACTCCAATATATTTCAGATTATTACCTTCCCTGGCTTTCTTTCTTGTGAAGAACATAACTTTAGTTTTTTTCTCCACATTTCGTGCACCACCTTTCACCTTGATGTATCCCATCTTGTATTTTTTTTTATATGTTCTACATTTCTCCAACTTTTCTACAAAGACCCGTTATCTGCAAACATCTTGCAAAATCTTCCAAAAACCATTTGTATATTTTTCAAATATATTATTCATCATCACTTATCATAACAAAATGAAGTAGGACTCGCAACACTCCCCTAAGGTGCTCTACCATGTTTATTTGATACATGGATTTTTCCATCCTATTGAATAGTTCTCCCACGTAGAAAGTACCCAATTGAAAATGTCACCAGCTGCTCTGTCCATAACATGCTTTTCAACATCATAAAAACACTGCATCCACTGTGTCTTTTTTTACCTGAGCTTTTCTTACCAATAGGTTTGTAGTTTATCGGTTTACTAGTATCTTTCCCAGGTTTCCTTGGCGGTATAATCAACGCTTTCAGCAAACAGCAAAAGCTTCTTCAGTCCCTCCGTACTTGAGTGTTTCGACATGTTTTCAAGGTGTCTCTGATGAAGGCCAGGCCCAGGCTTAGTGTGTTTGCTCCTTGTTTTAGCCAGTTCCTTCTTTAATTACCCCACGCTACCTCCATGCAACCTTTGTCTCAAATTCTACCAAAATAATCCCCGTCTCCTTTTTTTCTTTACTCCCCTTATGATTATTCTTGTACTATTAACTGAACTATACCGCATCCTTATGTTCTCCACTAGTTTCTTCATATTAACACTGAGAGGTCCTCCGGAAATCACCTCCCCTGCAACCAGCGACCCTCTTCTTCCTCACTCTTATTAATCTGACTACCTTGACTTTCCTCACACGATTCAATCAATCAGATAAGATTTTTTTTTTTTTTAAATGCTGTAGCAAATGTAATTCGAACCTTCCGCAACAATGATCACTTCCGGCATTTCTCTCTACTTCCTGTGTGAACGCTTTATCTCAAAATGTTACACTGTCACCTGGTCAGCGTTAACTCTTAGTGCAGGGGAGCCAGGGAGGAGGTCGATAGCGTCATAGGTGTGGTGGTAGTGACGTGGCCTGTGCCTTGTTAAAAACTTCCTTTAAAGAACTCGGTAGGAGGAATGTCGCTGGAAACAGGAGACGGAGCAGACTTGAGACAAAGAGTCAATGTGTGGATTATGCCTCCGGAGCCTGGTGAACCTCAGCATCATTGGCTGATTGGGTGCATCATCTTCATCTGGTGGAATGTTAGAGCCTCCTGCCGATTACCTGAGGAAACATAGGAACTGTCTGTCAAAAGCGCTGTTGTTTATGGGCTGGGCAAGGGATTCCTGCTGAACCCCTAGTTGGGTGTCTTGGGTAGAATCAAAGAAGTTAGAGTCAGTGAAGGGATCGACGGTGTGGGAACGTTTAGTGGTTCCAAGGTGAGCATGGAGCAAGAGTCGAGAGGGCATTATGGAGTGGCTTGCTCGGCTCTCCAGCGCCCTCTGGATGCCTCTGCTTTCACTGGACAGCTTTGCTGCTCTGGCAACAGTACAAGCAGGAGTTCTGCGTTGGGGATCCTGGTACGGGCAAGTTGCTTGGGCTCCTTCAGATCAATAGTGGATACTATAATAAATATCTTATATTATCTTGTATTTTCGTTACCTATAATAAACAATGTTACAGATATCTCAGACTTAGACAAATGCAGCCAAAAGCATGTGCATGGATAGGTGCTCACTCTTGAAGAAAGAGTTAGGTAATTCCTCTTGTCAGTATATGTCATTGTCACTTTGAGTACCTTCCTGTATGTTGCATAGTGTGTTGTCTGTTCAGATAGTCAAAGAGAATCCATGTTCATGGTTTCAGTCTATAAATACAGACATCAATAAATCATTCAGATGTGTGCGTGAGACACGGACGGAAGGGAGGTGGAAGTGTTTCTATTTACCTGCTGTCCCTTTATCCACATGTGTGTGTGTCATTGGTGCAGACGAGCAGCAGGTACAGTTGGCTGGGGGCCGAGATTCCTGAAGCACTGAGTCACATGGGCTGATCATTATCTCGCGCAAACACACACGCGCGCTCACACACACTGAGCAGGGATCAGGGTATTGTATGATTGCACAAGCCCTTCCCCCTCCCGAGATCTCGTCTCTCTCTCCCTGCTCCCTTGCCCTCATTTGCTCTGTCGCTCTCTCTCTCTCTCTCTCTCTCTCTCTCTCTCTCTCTCTCTGTCACACACCCACACATAAACGCACTCAGCAGAGAGTGTCGGTGCAGAACTACGTTTGGGAAATAAGAGGTAAGAGGTCACATAGAGAGGAGTGTATCCCTTTTCAAACTGCTGAAATTTTCATGCCTCCTTCCATTATTTAGTCAGAACCGGTGCTCCCCTTCTACAGCGCTACTATTTATTACTGCTGGATCCTTGTGTGTGTGTGTGAGTGTGTGTGTGAGCCATTACCGCTGCTTATCAGAGGGACCCTCAGACCATAATGGATATCTATTCTAGGAAGCTGTCACCGTGGGAGCAGAGAGTGTGCTAGGAGGAGAGCAGCTTGGATTCCACTCTCATGTTTGGACT
>CALSCE010010661.1:3116771-3144760 GCA_943593645.1 Bovichtus variegatus
CGTGGTCTCGGGTTTCCTTCCATGTTCTCTTTTACTCAGTACTCTCAACTGCAATTGTTGTTCGTTGTGACAGTTACCATTCAAGTTACAAAGTAATCCACCAGGAATGTGTGCTTGCATGTATATGATTGGCCAATGCAGTGCCTTGTCAGATGTTGCATTGTAATGTGGCTTATGTTTGAGAGCCATCTTTGGTACTTTCTGAACAGCATGCCGCTATGTCCTGTGCCCCTGAATACGATCTACTGCAACGGGAGCAAACTCTTCGATCTGTGTGTGGCTTAACTCTCCACGACAAGGCTACGATCAGAGGAAGGCAGAGTCAGCTTAACAGGGAGTGGAGGGAACACATATGAATGAACCCTGAGGGTTGTTTTGGAAAGAGTTCATGCTGTCGGTATTTACAGTACAGATAGTGCAGGTTTATGATGCTTGTGTCTTTTCTAAAGAACTCGTACTGAAAAGCAGAGTGTGTGTTTTTCCGAGGTGAACTCCTCATGTTTTGCCTGATTGGAGGAGCTCTCTCCCGAGGCGTCTTAGCGGCGGGGCTCAGGCTCTCTGTGGTCCTGCCCCAGCATGCCTCTTACAAAGTCTGGTGATTCCTGTCCGACCACTTCACGACAAGTGTCAGTTCCAAATGACCCACGGATGACACACAAACAAAGCAGGCCACAGCGTCTGAGCCCGCTGGTATCTGTTTTAAATGTACAGTATGTCCTGGGGATTTATGAGAATGCATCTTTGGGAATACATTTCCATCCAAACTGTTACACAAATGGATTTAACATTTAATCAACACTGGAGTTGTTACAGCTTGGATAACATACGACACAGCCAAATAGAAAACAAGTCATATTTGATTCAAGTTGTTTTTAGTTGACATATGATTTGTTTTTCGTTTTCTAATCACAATGTACCATTAGAATGTTTGTTGTTTCCAGACACAGCCATGTGTCTTGAATAGATCATTCTAGTTTATGAGATTTGTATCTTATTTTCCCTGTCTTGGCAATGATTCATATCAGTGCACGGAATCAGAATAATCTTATTGGCCAGGTATGAGTACACATACGAGGAATATGACTTCTGATATTGGTGTACATTACACAGTCAATATATATATATTTATATATATATATATATATACAGTATATGTATTTATATACAATACAACAATGAACAACAATATACATTTCTATAAATCAGACTGTTTCTGTAAATTGTAATACTAACACTATTATACTAATAACAATAACTTTGTACTCACAAAGTAAATTGCTATGTTTTTAAATAATGATAATCGCAACATTGGTAAAAAAAATAATAAAAAAGTGGGATGATACGAATAGGTGCACGGTAAAAGTGATTAGCCAAACTCTTTAACCCAGACCTACCAAACAGTTTGCATGTTCAGTGGGGGGTCAGTGCTGACATTTATAAACTACAGGGGTTTAGATAATCTGGTTAAACTCTTGGCATGTTGTGAGAAACCAAAATGCTCCTTCTCGCGAGACACTGAGCCTCCTCCTCTGCGCCTACAGAGAACATTAAATCACCCTTCATATCGGACACATTGAAAAAGAAGCAGAGTTTCTGTGCTTGAGCACAAGGCAAAAAGCTTTGAAAAGCATAAACAAATGACTGCATATAAATGAAAGACAAAGGTATTAAATGCACAAGTTGGCTATATATTATAGTTTGCATCGTATCTTCCGTCCGAAGTCACGTAACACAGGTAAATAAGATAATTACGGCTTGTTAAGGCTGTCTGTTGCGTGTCAGCCACTTAATATGTTTGTGTGTGTGAAGCTAGGGTTGGGAGGACACAGTGCGTCTATTGTGATGGTCTCGTTGAGGGAGGAGGTGCGGGCGGGTTTGGCCTTCAGCAGGCCAAAGGCTACACATTCATAGTCCACATCATTTAAAGATTCTTCTCTCAGATGTGACAGCAAGTGTGCACGAATATGTTTGTCTGTATTTGTGTTACCCGGATTCAATGTGTATAGATATTTTTTTTAAATATGGCAGCTAATTTAAAGTCACCTAACATAAGAATAAGTTCATTAAATCAATAACAAAATTGTGCTCATGATACTGAAACACTTGATATGTGTCTTAATTCTGTCCATGTGACAGATGTGCATGAAAAATCCCATTCATACTGAATTTATTGCTCACAATTTATTACAACTTACCCTTATGGATGTGTGCACCAGATTCCATCGCAATCTATCCAATAGTTGTTGAGACATTTTTACACGAAATTGCATGTTTGCAATAAAGTCAGCAGATCCCAAACGTTATCACTGTTCTCCCTATGGAAATAAATTATGTCTGTATACAATTTGGTGTCAACCCATCAAGTAGATGTTGAAACTTTGACCTGCTGGTGGCACTACAGGAAAACTCAGCGGATCTCCAGTGTCAGTATGATCCTCCTCTGGGAACCATGGATATCTGTGCCAAATTCCAATCTATCCAGAAGTCGTTGAGACATTTCAGTTATATGCCAAGTAGTAGTCTCAGAAAGGTGCAGTCAGATGTGAAAATGACCTACGCCGCATTTCCACTGCATGGTGCAGCTTTATATATGCTCTTTTTGGTTTTCCACTCAGGATAGTACCTGGTACCTGGTGCTTTTATTAGTACCACTTCAGCCAGTGTTTTAAGCAAGCTGAGCCGATACTAAAAGGTGGAGTTAAAACACTGGTCAGAGAGAATCGTCACTAGTCCGTAACAGGACATTCCACCCAGACCCGGCGTTTTTAAATAGCAAACTAAAAGTCAGGATTGCATATTTCCTTCATTCAACACAGATTTAAGAAGTGCAGATGTTCCTCTGTTTGGTTGCTGATGAAAGGATTCGGCGAGGCTCCCGTTTACTCAGCAATTTCAAGCGGTGTCGCTACAGTGAACAGCTGATCTTCCCGCTCACACTGAGGGGGGGGCTATCTACAATAGTTGAGTTGAGTCGAGCTCTGACAGGAATCTAGACATCATTTTAATTTTGTTTTATCAATAGAAAATCCTGTTTGTTTGTCAAATTGTAAACAGTCTCATCCGGTTGACTGAGTTATTCACCCACAGCAGAGATCTGTGCTCTTCAGGAATGTTGCAGTCAGAGAGCTGTTCAAACCTGTTGTACCTGCAGCTTTACTGCCTGACTCTGGGGGTGTGGTCGCAGTCAGGAGAGGAATGTCTGCCCGACTGATGGTTTTGTTATGTCACAGTCTTCAAATATAATGGAGTTGTAACCAAAGTTCTGAATGTTATCAATGCAAATCTTACTTTGCGCCCTGTAGGTGTTTTAAAAGAGAAATGCCACAGCATAAGAATCATGCCTGCAGAGCATGTGTGTACAACCAAGAACCTTCAACTTGTGAAAGCCTTAAATACGTTGTTTTCACTACCCCCTCATAGGGTCAATTATTAAACATGGGCTTTAGGTGTGTGTGTGTGTGTGTGACTCAACAGGCAGAGTCGTAGGGTTACACCTCTTGGTGTGTGTACGTGATGTGTGTGTGTGCTGTGGAGCTAAGCCTCACCCTTCTTGACAGCAAACAATTCAACAGAACTATCAGGTAACTGTGAAAAGCAGAGCGTTCATTCCTTTTGGGGCTTTTGTGATGCTTTCTCTCCGTTCCTGTGTTCATGTCACTGACTGAGGCGACATCAGTCAGTGTCCACTGCTCGCTGATCATCTTCCAAACACAGCACTGGGGGAATACAAGTGCAAAGAGAGTTTAGCATGACATTGAACCAGGTTAAAAAAGAAAAAAACTCCCAGTTGTCCTAGGAGGCTGTGATATTCAGCACCTCCACTAGTAGAGTCTTTGTACGTGAAGCTCAAAGTATGCATGTTGTCAGTAAGCATGGTGCTAGAGTTAAGGTCATGGGGTTGACCCATTCATTTTTCTACATCCACTTTTCCTGTTGGGTGAGAGGCAGCCAATCACAGAAGTTACATTTACACCATCGGCATGTTTCTGTAATGTAGGAGAACATCCATTCAGCTCCAGTGGCTTTAGAAAGCAGAATCTTCTTGATGCGAGTAAACCACTGAGCCACCATGTGGTCATAAATAACTTCAAGGATTGTGCGGGTTTAGCCAATTTCCTGGTTGTCTCCTCATTTGATTTTGAAAATGCTTTTTGCTTGTGTCATGAATAACTGGATTAAAGTTTGATATATCTTGTACATTTGAACAACTTGGAAAAGTTGTTCAACTTTCAAGTTTTCATGCTCTGAAAACCATAAACACACAGAGCCAATTTCAGAGCAATTTGTCCAGTATCCGTAGACTTTGCTATGGAACAAAGTGTTGCCACAGATGACCATCACACCATCCTTTGTCCGGGGCAAGAACAAGATATGGTCCTCTCATTGTGGGTCATTATTGATATTCTGACCACAGCAAGTCAGTATGGATACTTTTTGTAATTACTTTTTTTCAGATGACTAAGGAGAAAAGTCATTCCACCACAGGTTTAATCAGGTTTACATTGATTACAAATATGGATGTCTCTAGGTATGAAAATTGTTGGAAATATTTGGGATAATACAAGTAATGTAATGTAAAAAAAAACAAAAAACATAACATAGGTCGAGAGGGTTTTTGACATTTTAAAGCAGAAAAGTTACATATTATACTTTTTAAATAACATTTTTATTGACTATAAGATGGTACAAAACTAAATGTGCAAAACATTTTTGTTTGAAAGTAAGTACCTAAGTTACTGTATATATGACATGCCTGGTATCTGTTGTGCAGGTGAGCATTGCTTCTCTCTCCGTCTCGGGTTATCACCGAGTTGTGAGTGAAATGTTCTGTTGACAGTCTGGTATGTCTGTGAGAGGGAGAGACAGCCTGCTTGCTTTACATCCAGGCTATGTTATAGGCTGCTTTATTATTTTTATTATCAGCAACAGCTTTACGTATACAGGATTCATGGATGAAGAAATATCTCATGTAGATTTGTGATTTGCTGCCACATTTAAATTCATACGCGTTTTTACACAGTTAGTGATTTACTGTACCCACTGGTGTCTTCTGTGTATAGCAATGTGGATCGTTCCCCTTAATTTAGCCTAAGAAAGTCCAGATTTCACTAGATCTTTTAGATTTTTGCCTCCTAAAGGTGAGACTTGAGGATGGAAATATTTCGGAACTAAAAAATGATGTCTCAACAACTGCTGGACAGAGTAGAAATATATATATATGGTATGGAGAGTATGATTCATAGTACGTTTAGTGGGGCTGCTGGGACTTGGGAATGTTTTCCTTAAAAGTTAAAAGTAAAAGTTTGTGGCCAGCTCCGGCGGGCGCCATTTTGGCTGTGCCGACTCTGCCTGACTCGCTGCTATTCCAAAAATAGGAAAAGAAGTAGATCGTCAGTGGAGCCAAGGCTTCCATGCTTACTCATGGCTTAATAAAACTGATGTTATTAAGTTTCACCCCCTGTCACGAATGGGCAAAATTAACCATAGAGACCAAAACCGTTTTTTTGCACCAGACTTTAAAAGATGTTAATTTCTTCTTTAAAGTTGGCCATTTAAACATGGGGTCGACGGGGATTGACTTGTTTTTGGAGCCAGCCTCAAGTGGCCATTCGAGGATCTGCAGTTTTTGCCACTTTGTCTGAACACTTTATCATAACTTCCTTAATGTGATGTCTTTCCTGTTAAAACAGGCCTTTGGGACTGGACATCAGACAGTAAAGAACTGATCTTAAACCAGCGGGCTATCGTTTGTATAGAAATGTTTGATTTGATATGACAGGAAGAAATTTGGATGACTTTATTGGTTGGACTTTTTCATTACACCCATTAGTGTAACATGAGGTCACCACTGAAAGTTCCCATTAACTGTTAAGGTAGATCAAAGCATAATAAGTATTATTGCTATGGTTACCATGTGCCGCGAAGCTTACTCACCTGATAAGCACACACACACACATCCCTTAGTATAACTGTCTAGCAGCTAACCAGGACCTTGAGAGTCAGGTTTTTACCATTCACTTCCCATAGAGTAATTTTGACATTTGAAGGCATCATGCAGCACACAGCCGAGCAGACGGAGGAAAATACTACACGTTCATGTACAAGTGTGCTCACTTTTAGTAGCAGTTTAACATTTTAAGTGTAATTCAAGCCTACTTTTTTCCATCCTGCATTTTCTTTACTTCTTTTCTCCCTGCTTAACTTTATCTGATCATCTTTTTTGAATTTTTTTTGCCTTGAGTTTTCCTTCCTTTGGTCCACTTCTTCCTCCCCTTCTCTCTTCCTCCCTCCTTTTCATTCTTTCTTTTTCTCACTGCATTCATTCAGCTGCTCTTTTACTACTGTTTTTCCTTCCTTCCACCTGTTCTTCCTTCATTTCCTCCTGTTGTTCATCTTTCCGTTCGTTGCTACCTCCCTGCTCCCTCCCTTGCTCCATTGCTGTTGTTTTTTTTTCCACTTACTTCCTTTTTGTTCCAAAGGATATCAAATATCATTTATTATCAAATATTTATAAATCATCCGAGTAGTTTTATTTGTTGGATTCAAAAAGAAGAGAAGTTTGAGAGATAATGTTGATACATGCCACGTTTCCTCTCTCCTTCATCCATCTTTTTCCCTTTTACTACCTGAATGAATGAACAAAGGAAGGACAAGGAACAAGAGAGGCTGCGCACGCACACACACACACACACACACACACACACACACACAGCCCCACCTCTGTTGCTAAGTTACTGCTGCCTCGTACTATACAGCCATTTCAGCCAATTATCACTGCTGGAGGCGGGGCCTCAGAGTGCTCCACCGTGGAAGGAAGTGACTTCTGTTTATCAGTGACATCATTTCCTCCTGCTGTCTTATGGCTGCTCCTCCTCCTTAACACACACACACACACACAGTTGCCTTCAGTCATTACTGTTGGAAACAGCAGCCAAGGTCGAATATACAAGCAATCACTGAGAGTCCTTCACTTTGACAGTGACGCACAGACACACATATACCAAGATATATCATTCTTTAATTTTATCAAACAATCATCACGATCTTTCTTTCTTTTTAATAGAAATGGGTCTATTGTTGAAGATCTGATTAAAATTACATGTTTAAATATATTTTATACATATTTGTGTGCACTGTATAAGGAAGAGAAACAAATATTAATGATGGACATGTGGAAATCAGGTCATCAGGACAAAAAAAATGTAAATAAGAGCAAAAATACATAAAAGTGAGGTTGTATCAAGGGTGTACTTTCAAACCTGATTCCTAGGAAATATGATATCAAAGAAATTGTATTTATACAGTGTAAGAGACAGCATACAGTGCAATACATTTTCTAATATAATGGGCTGCAAACCTACACCCTTTGACTGTATAATGAATATGACTGGTTAGGAGTGTTCATGATCGATGCCATCCTCAACAGTGACATGCTAGAGAGTATTTAGATATTGGTGGATGTGAACACAATTCTCATTGACTATATGATATTTATGCAGAGAAGGTCATTGTATGTATATTTACTCCAGAACTGTATGTTCACATCTGGAGACTTCTTCTCTTCTTGTCCTCCACTACATGTATCTGACCTGGAGTTGCATAATTCGATTTTTTGTACAACACATACATAGCCAATCTCTCAGGAAATATGTTGTTAGAGAGAATTATATCTTTGGTTGTGCTGCCCTCTTGTGGTATATTTTAGGATTTGGCTTACATATTACATAATTATATGTCATCGGCTGCATTTATTCCTGTTCAGCTGGGATTTTTATCAGTATGCTTAATTTTGTGTTTGAGCCATAAGGAATATGTCTCTGGTGTAATAATAAGTATCCATGTTTGCTATTCTGTTAGCAGTCTGATTTGTATTTGAAAACCTGTGTGGCTCTTCACATTGACTATGGCACTGAAGACAGCAGGAACCTAAATGTTCTCAAAGTTCACTGTCTCGTACGAGTTTAAAAGCCTCTTCATACAGCATGTATGTATCTACTTTGTAATGTAAGATTTTTAGAAGCACAAAGATGTTCTCAACCATCTTTCCTCTTCCAACAAGAGACAGCCACTGCCTTACACAATGCATATTCCAGCCCTGACAACATGCTGACCGGCAGTGACCTGACACCTTGGCCACCACAACCCTTAACATTTCCCCCTTCATTGTGTCCTCTCCCTCCCACATTTGTCAACCCCTGTGAGGTCTGCTGGCCCCCGCTGTCTCCCGTTGTGGTAGAAAGTACAGTAGGTACCGTGTTCATATTTTACCACCCTTCATTTTATTAACCGTCCTGTCTGTTCAGCATGCATGCCTATGTCTCCTGTACTGCATGTCCGCATAACAGCTGGATACCTTAGGATTCATGCATGACAGTCTTGTCTTGTTCCGTTTGGGTTGTTTAGTTGTTCAGTGCGGCGGGAGTGAGTCCTAAAACCCGGGAACGAGTTAGCATTGCATGAGAAGATGAAGTTACTGCTGATCAATATGATGTGGATGTTGAGTATGATAACAACAGGGATTGCTCTAAGACTGTTACTTATGTGCTGCCTTTCCGTGCTTTGTCTCCCTCTGCAGGTGAGGTTGGAGAAGGAGGAGGGCGAGGAAGGGGAGCTTAAGGGTCCTGTTGTGTTTTGCATGCAGGCAGAGCACGCTGGGACCAGGACATACTACTTCAGCGCAGACAGCCATGAGGAACAGGAGGAGTGGATTAGAGCCATGAGCGAGGCTGCAGAGGTCCACATTCAGCCAACACAAAGGTGCCGCTCACACACATGCCTGTATGAGCCATATTGGACATACAGTACACACACATAGGCAATGTATATTCCCTTCAGTCTATTTGATTGGAGCTGTCCAATATGTCCATGCAATATGGTACATGCTGGTATGTGCCATTGATATTTTAAAGGTAGCATAGTCTTGTCATAGTGTCTTCTGGTGGTACTATCAGGGGGACTATAATCGGCATCAATACGCCACTATGAGACAAGTGGTTTCATGATATTTACATCTGCATATTTTCTTTCATTCTGCATACATCCACAACTACTGTAAAGATATTTTCAACAAGCAACTGATTTCTTCCCAGTTACTAAGCTGAACACCTGTGGAGGATTGTTTGAATATGAAAACAAAGGTTCTACTTGGTCTACATTTGTTGAATTTCATAATAATAAAATAATAAAAAGAACAAAATTGTTACTGGGTACAAGTTCACCGTCACACACTTCAGAATAAGTGTAGGAATTTGGTTTTTATGTCTGTCTAAGGCTGAGAGAGGCTATAATGCGCGCGCTGCTGCCATTTACAATGTGGGAGCCGTAAAGAGTTTGCCGTCTTGGTTCAGACGATGGAGCCTCCGTGTTGTTCTTGTATTATAGGCGGGCGCAACTCCTTGGCTACAGTACTGTACACACGCCCATCAATGCGACCATAACTATGGCTGTTATTAAAACCCTGTCATTCTTAAAGTACCTATACGAATAAAATGGGGTCTTGTACCGTTTTTAACAGCAGAGTATCGTGCTACCTTTTCTAGTATCAGTATAACAGTAACGCTGTGTACTGGCCCAATTCAAGCACAGCATAAGATGTGCATTTGCACATCATGACCTGCTGTCAGTCAGTGGAAGTGGATTTGCCTCCTATTGTTGGTCCATAAGACTTCATGTTTACACCACTTGGTTATTTTTAAGTCATTGTGAACACCAACCAGACCAAAGTCAAATGGCAACAATGGATAAATAGATTTGTTGGTCCGGAACAGATGGGTGTTGCAATGAAAATTATGTTAAAAGGAGAAATATAGAAAACTTTTCATTCCTAATAACATAAAATGACCATTTCAAATGATGATTGACTCAGTTACTTAGCATGGAGTTGGATTTTCTGGTTTCAAATTAGATTTCTGCCTCTGTGATCTTTTTGAAACAAACTTGCCTATGTATTCTCATGCTTTCTTTTTCCTTCAACTTTCCCAGAATAACCAACACAGCGGATTTCAACCACACTATGGTGACCAGGGCACCAAACCCACAAACGCAGCAGCATTCACACACACAAACACACAGTGAAACTGACAGTGACCTTCACCCCCAACCGAAGACCAACGGGGTCAACAGCCTTGAGACACCCCCACCCTCCACCCCCTGCTCCGATCAGGAGGGAAAAAAGAATGACGGAGGACGAGGAGAAGGTGGAAGAGAAGGTGAAGATGAAGGGGGAGGTCCCCATCCGAATGGTTGGGGAAACCACGGCCCTCGCAATACCAGCAAACCCCCTTCATCCAGGAGTCACAGTGGACATCGTGCCCCTCAGGGACACCCAGAGGGGGGTGTCGTCCCAACGCATGACCCTAGGGAGCTGCAGGATAACACGGTGCTGAGGAGGGGCTTTGTGCCCAGGACGGCTCCAGAAAGGGTGGCCCAGAGGAAGAGCTCCATGGCCCAGCTGCAGCAGTGGGTCAACCAGCGTCGGGGCATGGCCTCCCAGGAGGACATCAACAGGTATAATATGTATATGTATATATATATCACCCGTCTCTCTCTTTAGGTCTACTTCAGTGTTGTTTTTGCGCTTAGCTTCAGATGAAACCATGGTGATCATGGGGATACTGTTACGACACTGATGGTGCTGCTGTACTGTAAGCCATTTACAATGACCTTACACTGGCACAGTGATCATTTCACTAGGACATTTTCATGGCATGAAGTAACATTGACAAATATTATCAACAAAGCACTTAACCTCCACGGCCTCAGACTCAGCCTCTACTTAGAGGTTGTTAATCTTTTAAGCCCCTATTTGTTGAACCACATCTGATTTTAGTGACTCGTAGTGGTAGTTTTAAAAGGAAAAACATTGCGACACCAGTGTTCACTGAAATTGTCACATTTTTCTCGAGACAGAAAAATTCATGCTTTCAGACTGATTTGAAAGATGCTATGATCGCATAACATTTCTTCACAAAGTGGCTTTAATGTTAATCTCCAGCACAGTTTATTGGTTTGCAACTTTGATACACAAGGACAGACTCAGTCCGTCTGGTGCTCTTGGACTGGAAAGTTGGGGCTACTTAAAAATCATGAGCTGAAACCTGTGACTAATGTCATGAAACTGGATCACAGGTTTAACAAGAGTTATTGGTAATGTTAAGGTTGTAGTGAAATTAAACTTTTGTTTAGTTGAGATCCAGACACTTTTGGCAAAACTAATATTATTTACCTGAGCATACAGGACAGCACAAGTCAGGACAGTACTTTTAGGGAAAACATTGGCTTTAACATAATCTTATAAATAAGGAAACATATTTCCTACACCTTCAACATGCCTCATGTACAGTATTTGGTAAGTAAAGTGGGTGTCATTTCCATGTGCATAATTATTAAAGGCGAAATGTGATAATAATTAAAAGGTATTATCAAGGTAGCACTAGATGTGTGTTAAAATACAGCTAGCCTCCCTAAAAGACATGTAATTTCATTCTTTATTTTAGCCTTACCTTTATTTAACAAAATTAGCAACACTTTATAAAACAATGACTTTCTGCAGCTGCTGGTTTAAACACCCTCAAACTAGAAGTCCATGCCGCTTTATCTTATTTTTAATGAGTTTTGACATTTGATAAGGCAATTATCTCAATCTTCCTGTCCTTCCAGCCCATCTCGTTACTACCCAGTTAACCAGGGGATCCCTGGGGACTACTATGGCTACCCTGGTAGCCCCCAGTATGTGGAGGAGTGCCCTCTGTACCCGCCAGGGGTCCGACCTGACAGTATCTGCTCTGTCTCTGCTGTGGGGGGATACGACCGACGCTGGACTGTCGAGGAGAAGCGGCACTCGCTAAGGGATGGACCCCATCAGCTGTATGGACCCCCAATGCCCAGGGACCAATGGGGGCCACCGTACTTTGGTGGAATGGAAAAATCCATGAGACGTCTCTCCATCCAGCCACGCTCCAGGTCTGTGCCCAGGTCACCGTCCTCGTCATCCGGGGGGCCCTACTCCCCGGTGCCTCACAACTTTGCCTCACCGGCTCGATCGCCATCTGCCCGCTTTGACCGGTTTCCAGGGAGGATAAGGGATGACGTGATCTACGCTGATCCATCCGTCTACAGCCTGAGGAGATCCCTTAGCTCACCGAAGGTAAAACAATGAACGTGTATGTTTGTAGAATTATACAGTAGATATAAAAAGTAACTGCCACCTCAACTTAACAATTTCTTTGATACAAGCCTCAACATCACTCATTTAGATTTTTGTTCTATAAAACAATCTATACTTAGGGGATCAGATATCTTCATATATTGGGAACAAGCTCGTATCACATGTTTTCACTGATAATTATACTGAATGTAGGATTTAATTTTAGGAAAGTTGATGAAAAAAAGTATCATTGATGCTTATAATTAAGGCTGTAAATGACCTTTAGCAGTATAAAACATTTTTCAAAAAGTCAACGGGGATGAAAGAGAGAATGAGAAATTAATGTTTTGTTTTTATATGGTGTAACCATATTCATCTTACTCCACTCTAACAACTTACATTCGTTCTTGCCTCCATTCTTCCCTTCCTTCTTTCCTTATTATCTTCCCTCCCTCCTTCAGTATGACTACCCTGGTGATAGGAGGTCCTTAAGCCAAGGATTTTACCACTACAACTACCCTGTATCCCCTTCCATCCACAATAAAATGGTATGTCCTACTAATCTGCTATAAAACATAAATAGCAATACACACAGTCCTGAGGTGGTAGGTATAGTCTACAGTAGTTACTGCACTCTGAAACTGCCAGGGCTCTAAATAGCTGTTCTTACATTATGTTGCTTTAATGCAGTGGTATGTGTAGCTTTGCTTTGGGGTTTCTTCTGCACATCTATCTACTGTCTATCTGTACTAACCAGTGCACATCTCTCGCTGCCTGGACCTTTTCTACCCACTTTTCTTTCTTCTACTTCTACTTCTCCTGTCCATAACATGGTACTGGGACTGCTCTTGTGTGCATATGTGAATGAGTCTGTGTGTGTATGTGTGTGAGTTTATACATATGGGAAAGATGATTAAATGACAGAGACATCCAACCTCCATGGGCTCCCCCTAATTTCACCTATGATCAATGGAATATAAGGCTTACAAGCAGTCCTATTAAGTTCAGGAGGCATCAAGGCAGTTGACTAAAAAGGAAATATGACAACATATATAATGTTTCATGTTCAATTTCGCAAGTAAAAAGAACAAAAACATGGTCAGGTATTTTCTCCAGCTGATGGCAGTAATGAAAAGCAGGGAAGAAGAAAGCTGCTAACTAGCAAACAAAAATGTAGCTTTGCCAAAGTTTTATTAGGAAGGAAATTATTTTGCCCCATTTGTTAAGTGTCAAGGATAGACATTATGCATTTTGGTGAGTAAGCAGCTGTATTTGAGCATGAACATGACCTTTACCTACTATTTATTGACCCTAAAAATAGTAGTCTGACAAAATATTCTTAACTCAAGGCATTTTCAACCATATCTTATGGTCTTCATCAGTGGATGGAGTTTGTTTGCCTGCATTACATGACCTAAGTTACGGGGGGAGGACCACTCACAGACGGCGGACTGTAAACGCAAGACTCCGATAAGAGGAGGGGAGCTGGCCTCTGTGTTTACCTCAATGATGCTTGGCTTGATTCAATGTCATCTAAGTTGATGAACGATGTTTCCCTGATTTTTTTATTTTTTATATGATGGCAACCATGTCATTTTTCCAAGAAAATTCAACAGTTTTGTGCTGTTGCTGTTTACATTCCTCTTGATACAAATTCCAAAAATGCACTACAGGAATTGTATGAGGTCATCAGCAGTCAAAACAACTGGATGGGATTTTTATTGTAGCTGGTGATTTTGATCAAACAGACCTCAGATCTGTTTCTACTTAAATTCCACCAGCATGTCCACAACCCCACCAGGGGAAACAATACCCTGTTTACACAAACATTCCTGGCAGCTACAAAGCCCTCCCCCGTCCCCTCTTTGGACATTCAGACAATATTCCCCTGCTTCTGCTGCTTACTTTTTCCAAGCTGACAGTTAAAGTTTGGACAGATGAAGCTACAGCAGCTGCCACCAAGGAGAACCACATCTTTGGATGAATATACATCATCAGTGACATCAAACATCAACAAATGTGGTGATGATGTGTTCATCACAAAGACAATAATAATAATAATAATAATAATAATAATAATAATAATAATTTTTACTTAAGATATAGTTAAAATAACTTTAGGACAGCCACCATCGTCCCTGTACCTAAAAAGTCTGCAGTGTCTAATCTAAACACCTACCGCCCTGTGGCACTCACATCCATTCTGATGAAGTGCTTTGAGAAACTGGTTCTCCAGCACATCAGAAACAACATCCCATCCTGACTGGACCCCCACCAGATTGCATGCAGAGCCAACAGATCCACAGAGGATGCCGTCTCCACTTCCCTCCACTCAGCCCTCACACATCTGGAAAATAACAATACCTACATCAGAATGCTGTTAGTTGGTTTCAGCTCAGCATTCAATACAATGGATATATATAACTTATATAACACCCTGGGCTTCAGTACTGGATATTGGACTTCCTCACAAATAGACCTCAGGCAGTTCAGATTGGTGAACTGTCCTCCACTCCACTGCTGAACAGCGGAGCCCCCCAGGGCTGTGTGCTCAGCCCCCTCCTGTTCACGCTGTACAGCAACAACTGCAGCATTGGACATGAGAGAACTCTGTTGTAAAGTTTGCGGATGACTGTACTATCATTGGCTGGATTTCAAACAATCATGAGACTTCATATAGAGAGGAAATCAACATTCTTACAGAGTGGTGCTTTGAGAAAAACGTACCTCAACGTCAGCAAAAATCAAGGAATTGTTCGTTGTTTAAAAAAAAAGAGAAGACACGTATACATCAATGGAGCTGTGGTAGAGCAAGTGGACAGTTTTAAGTTCCATCACTCGTTTACATCTTGATGAAAAAAGATCAAAATCAGCTGTATTTCTTAAGGAAGGAAAACATGTCCCTGTCAAGGTCTTGTAAACTTGTACAGAGGAGCAACAGAATACATCCTGACTGGAAATATTACAAACTGGCATGAGATGTGCACGGCCCAGGACAGGAGGGCTCTGATTAAAACTGCATCCTATATACTGAGCATCAGTGATATTGGTGAGAAGAGATGCATGCAAAGAGCCCAAAGGATATTAAATGACAACACCCCCCCAGAAACAACGAGTTCCCCTTGCTGCCTTCTGGCAAGCGATACAGAAGTATATGCTATCGTATCATCAGACTACACGGCAGCTTCTTTCCTCAGGCTGTGAGACTCCTAAACTCATTTGTTCCTTCACACTCCACTAATTATTTTTGCCTCTTTTTTGTTTTTCTTAGGTAGGAGAATGGGGCTATGACTACATTTCGTTGCACAACCCTGTGTTGTGTGATGACAATTATCCTTGTTTCTTTGTAAATTTGAACAGCAGAAAAATACAACATCAGGTGTCTGTGAACACCAGACCAAAACTTCTCACAGTATCAGTGGGAGAGGTCAAAGGTCATGGACCAGGAGTCAGTAGATGGCTGGAGAATAATCAAGGAGGACATTCAGAACAGAGACATTGCCATTTCTTTCCATATTCGACGGAAGTTTCACACTGAGGTCACAAAATAACAACTAAACCATTCCCATAACAACTGATCAAACTCCATCTGCTGAGGAAGACTAAATCCAAGCCGATGCTTTACAGTAAAATGAAAGCTTTCTATTTCTATATGAAATAAGGAATGGTTAAGTTAACGTAAATGAAAGAAAAACTTTCCTTTCGATAAGTTTAATACAAAATGAGTAATTGCTTGTTGAATTATTTTTGTGAACAAGACCCAAGAGCAGTAAAATTAGTAGCTTTCAGTAAATACTTACCAGATGTTAACATTTATTGACTTATGCTTAAAGCGGCACAGTTGATCGTTGCCCAGGAGCTGTAGACCTTCGATGTGATTGGCAGATGGTTGTGGTGCTTTGCTTTGCTGCTGTCATATCTGAAAGCCTTCTATCTGTACAGTATGTGTCTGTGTGATTTCCATGTGTGTCGCTGTTACTGCTGCTTGGCTCAGGAGGACATATTAGACCTTCAGCTCCAGCGCAACCTGGATTACTTAGACCAACAGGTAAGAGGACAGACACACAGTATTGTTTGCCATTACATATTTCACACACTGTGTTTCCTAGTCAGTGTTGACATTGTCAGTGTCTGATGTTCCTTCCCTTCTTTATCCCATATTACAGTCTCCTTTCTTATGTTTTTTTCTCTCCTTCCAAAGGATGCTTGCCTGTAAAGTAGCTTTACAAAAATATTATTAGCTTACCCTAACACAGTTCCAGAATTTTTCCAACATCCTGTTAGCTTGTTGTCAGGTCTCTGTAATCTGAGCTGAATCTTCAGGTGCTCGAGGGAAGCCACCTAATTGGCACGGTTACCCGAATGGTGGAGCGCTCATCCTCAACAGCAAAGCTCTGTGTGCAAGTAAGAGAGAAGAGAGCATCACAGGGAGGCAGGCTTCAGTTAGCAGCCCTACGTCAGAGCTGCTTCTCTTATGGGTTAACACTTAACTAGTAATTCCATTTTTCAGCTGGACTGTCTTCTGAATTGCACTTTTGACTTTGGAAATAATTAGGGAACTTCTAAGTCAGTGTTTTCTAGTCCAATCTAGTTCTTATTCCGCCTGGCCAAAGGCGGATATAGACCCCTAATAGACCAGATATTCCATACCTACCTAAGCCTGCCTCTCTTTTCTTCAGTCCTTGTCTCGTCTGCATGTGGTCCATACTGTCACTCACGGTCAAACAGATTCCTGGTTATGTTCTTATCCATCGTTCCTTTGTAAGCTCACATCATACTTTCTGCTTCCGCTTGGCTGCAAGGGTCTGTCACGGTCTGTGTCACATACTATGATTCCTCATCTACTTATGTCTGCGAGGGTCAATATGCACATGTTTGTCCATGTTCGGCCAAAGTCTTATGACTTTCAGGACTGTATGTGCAGAAACGATTTGCAGATTGCACGTGTGTCCACCAACGCAGACACTCAATGTCGTGTTCACAGAACTGTTTCCACGTCTGACCTGCTGTTCACTTGTGTCCATTATCCAATGTGGAATATTTCAGGGCCCTTTAAAGGCCTGGCATGTCCATGCATACTATCTGTGCAGTCATGTTTTGGGGTGGAATGTGGAAGACTTGACCGACATCCATGTGACACTTATGGATCCTAGCAGACATCGGATGATGAAGAAGTTTACGTCACATGAACCCTCGCGGACACTATGCAAATTAGAATATGAGCTTCAGCCTATTTCCACTACTAGTGCAGTGCACATTCAAAACATGCTTATTCAGAACGGCCGGAGTGCTTGGCCGCTTGTTTAGAACTTCACACTCGACATTATGCTTCCCGGGGTCCTGAGTCATACACCTGCCGTGACATAGTTTATAAATAAATAAAAGATAAATGATTAAATAGGCATTACATAGTTGGCAATTTTTATTTATTTAATGACAATATATTATTATAACTGCAAAAAAAGCATTGATGGTTGGTAAAACTACACTTAAACTTTGAGTTGACTGCCTCTCTACGCTCAAACTAACTAGGGTCATACAAGGTGTTTTATGAAGGGAGGGTGAATAGCCTGCCGTCATTGCCTCTTCCTGGCTGCATCCCGTTGTCATTTGCGTGTCTCCTTTTTGTATACAGTCTTGTTGACCCTGAATAATTCATTAATTCATTTGAAACGTCCATAACAGTGTGTCCAATCATTTTCCCTTTCATCTCACTTTACTCGGTGCTGTTGTAATGATTGGTTTCAGGCATCACTGTTTTCAGTGATAATAGTGTAAGTTATACAACATTATGTTCCCCTTCATCACATTCCCATGACATCACAGTTCCCCTGAGGACACATTGTAAATGTGGATGTAACAATTGTGTTCAAGGTGTGGTTGAGGGTTGCTGGGGTGGCTGGGGAGCAAAGAGCTTTCCCCTTATCTCCTTTCAGTTATTTATCGCCACACTCCCAAGACGTATCATGACATATTTCAACTTAGTTCTTCATTCTGAGACATTAATCAAAGAGCTTTGACGTTTGCAAATGAGGCAACATGCAGGTATTCATTTATCAGTATGCCATCATATTGTTTATATCAGGTTGAAGAATGGAGTTCCTCTTCCTCTATCTAACTGATTACAGAGGTTAAATGCTGTATTTTTGGAGAAACCCGCCATCTGCTGCAGAAAATCTTAAACCCAGCCAGGAAAATAATCACTAATAGCTCATTGTAGAATAACCATGTCTTTGTTGACAGCGAAATGGTTAATTCTCCGCTGAAAAAATGAAATGGTTATCTTGATGACGTTCTGAATAAATCAAGCTTTAGATTCCTCAGAATAAAGAACATAATGTAAAACATTGAACGTTTGCTTTACTCTCTTTGGGGTAGTTAGTGTCTCTACTGTTTGATTGATGTTGATCATTTAGATGATTTGTTCAATGTTTTCACAGGTGCCTCCTTTCCATGATGTCTACAGCAGAGAGTTACATCCCACACTGAAGCTCAATGAGATTGAAACCAGTGTAAGAGACACTGCATGCACATAATAAACATACTAACACACCATTACACCCAGATGATTCACACCTTTTTAAAAATAAACTACATGGCTAAAAGTATGTGAATGCCCCTGTCGACATATTTTGATCTCCAGTCTAGGCCCCTAATCTGAATATTGACAATAGTGTTCTTCCATCTTTATGGCAAAGGTTTGTGTTTAGTTCTTTCCTGTTTGAACATGACAATGCCCCTATGCACAAAGCCAGCTCCAAAATGAAAAGATTTTCACAGTTTGGTCTGGAGGAATTTGCCTGGCCTGCAGCCCAGTCCTCAACCCCATCCAACACCTTCGGGATGAACTGGACAGCTGACTACGAGCCAGGCCTTACCACCCAACATCAGTGTTGGAACTCACTAATGCTCTTGTGGCTGAAACCAGAAGAGCAGAGGCGGTTACACCAGCAGATTAAGAATGACATGTTCAGCTATCACTAGGGATGTAACGATACAATTTGAGGAAACGTTAGCTGTGAGCTTGCTGCCCCCCCATCCTTTGTCCACCAAACTGCGTCAGAGAAAAACTGATTTTGAACGTGAAACTGTTACTCAACGTTTTTACCGGTTTCAATCAGCGGGTCAGTTTGTTTTAGAGTGGAGGAGACGTCTGCAGAAAATTTGGCTCCGGCTAAAACCCTCCTGAACGATGAACACTGAAGGAATCCTAACCGGGAGAAGCTGACTGCAATAGTCGTGAAGTTTTTTACCTGCGGCCAACATGTCTTTGCACCATAATACAGCTAGTGACGTGAGTGAAGCCAGTGACGTAGGACATTGAACACGCAAAGTCATAAGTAGATAGCGCCATTTGCTGTTTAAAAAGAGTATCACAATTCAATTTACATCTCACCAATTTGAATCGTTACATATTTGCATCGCAAATGGACTGTGTTGTATTGTTACATTCCTTGATATCCTTCCTAGAATTAAACAATTACACAACAACATAGATGACAACCTCTGTTATTCTGACAAATATGTATACATATGTACATATTCATAGCTCAGCATAACACATCAATTGAAGTACATTTTATTTTGTATTTAAAGATCAGTTTCTTTGTCCTTTATCTTTATCTGCCAGGGTTAGGAATGCATTGTGGTTCATAAAAAAAAGGATGGGGTAATAAACCTCCAGTTGTAGATTAGTTTTGTTTTTTCACCTTCTGCTTGTGAGTTTTATCCTGTAAAAACATAATTCAAGTCCTTTTGGTTTAGTTAAACATATTATATGAATTAATATACATTTTAATTGCAGCATTAGTACTCTTGTTCTGTTACCATGAGTTCAAAATGCCTCTGACCAACATGTTTCCTTTGGGTTTCGGATGGAAGCCAGAACTAATGGTCATTGGGTCGTAACCACCTAATAAAACAGGCTTAGGTTGTCAAAATTGATACTCAAATCCTCTGTATACTTTATACTCTACTACTGCTACTTTATTAGGCAGATTTAGTTACTAGTTAGTTTTTACATATAGACACAATGGATAATATAACAAGCTTTTAAAATACAACACAGAAAGGCTAAACTAGTTGTTTCCAAACTTTTTGGCAGGGGTCACATTTACGCAGTCTATGAGTTGACAACAGCTCCACCAAATACGATTTTTCCCTCTCACCTTCTCAGATGGTTTCATGTCAATAAATGTTCAAATGATCCAATATCTCGCCAACAATCACAGATTAGACAAAAAAGTAAAAAATACGTAAAACATATAGATGTATCAGAAATAAATATCTAATAAATATCTCATGACCCCTCAGATGTATGTGGTGTCCCTGTATATAAAACTGTATATAACGTTTTTTTGAACTAGCTCCACCTCCAACAACTAAAACATTAACATGCTTATTACATGTTGATGCTTTAGTAGTAATAATCCAATTATGTCATGTATAATAA
This sequence comes from Bovichtus variegatus, assembly GCA_943593645.1. Taxonomy (NCBI): domain Eukaryota; kingdom Metazoa; phylum Chordata; class Actinopteri; order Perciformes; family Bovichtidae; genus Bovichtus; species Bovichtus variegatus. Next base: position 3,137,369 of record CALSCE010010661.1, read on the forward strand.
TATATCAGGGGATAACCAGTACTTTACTCATATATATGTACTCCAACTTGTGTACTTTTACTTAAGTAGGATTATTTATGCTGGACTTTTACTTAATGGAGTATTTTTACATTGCTGTGTTGGTACTTAAGTGAAGAATCTGAATACCATTGCATATGGGTTTTATGTCCTGTTGTCCATATATTTTTGGCCTTATACTTGTTGTACTTAGTTGGTACTATACTAAGCACGTACTCATACAGACACATTCTTGCGCTTTGTATCTTCGCTGGATGTTTTCTACCTGGTTGCTACAACATATATGTGGTAACCTGTTGTTCTGTCTGACACAGAAACTCTTGGGTCGACTGTGTGAGCAGAACCGAATTTTGAAAGACCACGAGGCTGTTGTCCACAGACTGAGAATGGATAAGGTACATCATTTTTCACGGTATTATACCACGTCTTTAAGAAATGTTTTCTATTGTAAAGCTAACCAAATGTGTGCCGTTGTAATAAAAAAATGTCCAAACTAGTTTAATAAACTGCAATATAACTTTGACACTCAAAGTGGGAAGCTGAAATACGTTACCTGTTATTCAAGTTTAGGAAAAAGGGCAGGAAAGCTAATTTTCAATATACTCTTCCTTTCTTGCTTGCCTTGCTTGCTGTTCCCAGGACAGCCTAGAGGAAGCGCTGGTGTCAACTCATCAGGAGATGGAGCTGTACCATAACCAGCCTTTGGCCATGGAAAAGCTACGGTTCAAAAAGGAAACCCTGCAGAACGAACTCATCAACATCAGAGGGGAACTTTCCCAGGCCTCCAGTGTAAGACACTGTATAACATAGACGGCCCAAACACAAAAACAAAAAGCACAACATTTATTTAAACATTTTAATTTGGATTAAAAATGTTGTTTTTCGTTTATACTCTATTTATTCTGAGAGTAAAAGTCATTAATATCAGGAAGAAATGTTTTTATATTTTAATCAGACATGATGTCTTTTAGCTTTAGATATTAGAAACATTCTCAGAGTATGACTGTATTTATTTGTACCTCACTCAGGCTTTAACCACCACTCGTATGCAGTTTGAAGCATTAGAGGATGAGGCCAATGCCATTCACGGAGATCTTTGGGAGCAGCTTAACGCAGGAGGGCAGGTAAACGGTCCCACCGTCATGAGCTGTGTTTGACTTTTAAGTCCAGCTGTACTGTATTTAAATGGAAAGCTTGTTTCCAAATGGATATTTTGAATTTAGAGAACACTACTGTAAATAGTGCGAAACAAAAAAAAGTCAGCCATTTATCATCATGTCATTTATATAAAAAATGACAATGGAGACATAGTTCTTCATTCCTCATCATGTGCTTTCAACATTTCATGATATAAAAACAACAAAAACACAGAGGGTGACATAAAATCAGTCTTATCAGTAACCAATGACAATTTGAATAGTTTACCTTTTATGCATAATAGCAAATATTTATATTTTTTTCCTAGATGAAGTAGTTGTACAGTGTATACAGTATGTTCCAGATCTCTTTCTCTTGAATCTAGAGATCCCCAAAGAAGGCTCTATTTTCTCTCCAAAGAGTGCAGCCCTCCATGTGTTTCCTAACAGAGTGATGACATCCTGTAATACCCATGGCCTGGTATCATTCTTTGAAGTGAATATGGGACAGGAAGCAAGGTCAAAAGTACCCTTTGACTGTGCTTGACCTATCAATGGGTCCACCATTATAAATGTTGTACAACTGCATCTTAAATTGAAGTAAAGAACCAAAGATAGAAAGACAATGAAGTCAAGGTGAATTTTGAAAAAATACAGCGTGGTTTGATGGTTTGCAACTTACCCGGTCATTGTTCGGTACATTTTAGGTACACCAGGGAAAACTAAGGTTTGCTTTGAGTATGCTAAGACTATTAGTTGTACGGAAAGTATTTGTTTAAAGACCATACTGAACTGAAGAAAGTTGTGTACCAATCCAACCCTCCTGTACCAAATGGTTAAGGACAAATACATGTGCTGTTACACCCCAGTATAAAATAATGCACAACACATCTGAAATATTATTTTCTGTTATGGTATATACTTCCTGTTTGAATACATACTTCAATAGTTAGTTTTAGTTTTAATGAAGTGTATGTAGTAAGTACAGTATAAGTAATATTGCCATGAGGTTTGTAAAAAGCCATTTTTTCTCATGCATGCTAAAAGAAAGCCAGAAAAAAATGACTGGATCCATAGACCTCACGTTCAACAGTTTTCCATTAGGTAGTTTTCTATAAAAGAAAAAGGTTTACCTTCCCTCTCTACTTTGTTTGTCCGGGATTTTTGCAGAGTGAACTGGTTCGTAGGCACATCCAGAAAGAGTTTTGGAGAGTCCAGGATGTTTTAGAGGGACTGCACAAGAATAACTCATCCAGAGGCACTGACACAGCCAAGCACAGAGGTAACATACTGGTGCCTGGAAAATAATCACATGTGTAGTGAAAATACCAGTGTCTCTATCATAAATATTCTAACGACTCTCCTTTCCACCCCACCTCTCTTTCTCTTGCACAGTGGCCAGCGGTGCATCAGGCTCCTTTAGCACCAATAGTCCAGCCAGTCCCCTGAGCTCAGTAAGCATCACCAGCCCACTCAGCCCCTTCTCCCCAGTGCCCGGCTCCCAGGCCTCCCCCACCAAACAGCTGGGCCCGGAGGTAAGCACCGGAAACACCCAGCCAAGGACCAACCCCAATCCAAAACCAGGCACAGGCCCATGCGCCGACTGTAGAACAAACCCTGAAGTGCGTAAAAAATCCAGCCCTAAACCCCGTCCCAAGTCATGTATAGTGCCTCATTTCAAATCTGACCCTAAGCCTAGATGTAGACCCACAAGTTATAGGGAACCAGATACATGCCTGCACACAGAAAATATAAATTACTGTGGTTTTGAAACCCATGAACACACCTTTCCTCAGCTCTCCCTAGTTTTCCAAAACCTTGGGGACTCTTTGGGTAGATTAGACCCTGTGATAGAAGAAACAGACCAAAACTTCAACTGCAGAACCAACTCAAACTTTGACCAACCTTTAAATCCAGCCAAAGCCAGAGCAGGAGAGAATATCCAAGTACAATGCCAGGACTTCAATCAGTATTCAGACATAATCCAAACCCACTCGCTCCTTCAGGAAGTTAGTTGGTTAACCTCAAATGTTTGCAGCCAAGAAGTCAAGATTGGCCTCAGAAAGGATGTCTATCCAGAGTCCCACCCATATCACTTCTCAGCAGGACACCACGGTGGCTTGAGAAACCTGCCCTCCAACAAACGCTTTTCGATGCCTGAATCCCAGATCATGCTGCTCCAGGACTCCTATTGGACTGATGATTTATCATTGCCCTACAACCCAGATCTTAATACATCTTCAGTCCCTTGTTTGAAAAGTGCTGGCCATCAAACCCAACTCCATAGTCAGCTAGCTCCTCGGTCATCATGTCATGCTGGTGCAGGTGCTCGGCCACTTACTTACCCCAATAATCAGGGGGGACTTTGCATTGCTCCAGTGGTCTGTACTATAACACAGTCTGATTCTCCCAGTAATCACTCAGGTAAAGTGTTCATGCAGACCCATCTTTAAAGAAAAGAATATCCACCGTGTCACGTTGACTCTGACAATTCCACATTCAATCTGTTCAGATTTGTAATAATATAATATATACAATATTTTCCCCAAAATCATTTATTAACATTTTATGTTGCCATTGCTAAAGGTCATCATGACATCACTCTTATGTAAAGCCATTGGTGCTGTTAGTTGCCTTTGCAGACAGAACCTATCCAACCTTTCAGTTGTTAGAGCGCATTTTTTAACTGCTCTGCAGGGATCTCATGGAACAGAATAAATTTGCATGCATCCCTGATGTATTTTCTCAAATAACAATCTTTGACACGGTTGTGCTTCGGTCTAATTCACATAAAGATTTAATGTTATGAGTCTTGGAGCCAGAACATTTGGCTAGTTACAGTACATTAAGGGTTCACTTGTGCTGGCATATTCAGTCTTGATCAATCTTTTATAAAACCCTCCATGGAATGAAAAATGCTGATCTGTTCTCAACATTCATGTCCAGTTTCCTGTCAGCCACATACAATATAGAAAAATATATGAGTTGAACATTTAATCTAGTTATTTGTTTGGTTTCCTTAAGGAGAAACTTGAGCATGATACAGGTTAAATACGTTAAATACATTCTTGCTAAAAATCAAGTCTTAAATAGCTTTGCCCTTTCAATTCCAATTTCAAAGATAGGCCTTATCTGTTTCTTAGCAATGCAATGCTGTTAAAATGTTACATAACTACTTTGGCCTTCTTCATAAGTCTACTCTAAGGGACAAATGACTTACACAGAGATGGAGGAAATGTTATGGCTGTTTCACAGCATCTTTTATGGACTGTTAATGATATAAGAATCCACATAAGCTCCTCAGGCCAGGTATTTCATTGACCACCTCGGGATTTCCACGTCTAACTCCTTAACATAAGATAAAGACCCCTTTCCACACAATCATTGCATCCCATGAGTCTTTTCTGCTCTGCACTTTGCCTGGCTTATTATCACTCCTCCTGATGTGCAGCACTCTCTCTTCCACCTATCCTTTCTCTCCTTCCTTCCTCCTTCCCTCCCTCCTACCCTAATGGTGATCTAGGAAAGTGTTCCCCCAAGGCCTCCCCTCCCCAAGTCCTATTACCCTTTGGAGCTCTCCCCTACCTTCCCTCCCTCCATCCCTCCCCTGCCCTTTGACAGCACCGCCTGGCTACGCAGCTTGGGCATCGATGATGGTTACCTTGATGGTGAAGATTCTCACATCAGAAAGGTATTTGGGTGTTTCTGCCCCTGTCCTGCCCTCGCTTCACCCAGCCCTAACTGTTGTCCAATGTCATCTTTTAAAAACATCATTCTTAACCTTGTCAACCACCAGAGACCATTCATCTCTCTAAATTCCAAGTGTTCTTCCTCTTTCCAAATCTCCATTTGTTCAAGCACTCCACCTATTGTCTCTGATTGTATCTCTGTTCTTCTCTCAGCCTGTATGTGACCTCCCAAAGGACTTGTTCCATAAGTGATTGCTCTCCCTTCGCTCTTTTTAATGCCTCTGCCACTAAAAGCCATGTCAGCTGCATGCGGTAACCAGATGTTTACTTTTTTTAACTTACATTTCAGCTTAAAATGCACTGCAGGTGCTTTAATAGGGAGGCCCTCTCTTGCCAAGGACGAGCAGCACTTAGCACTTGATATGAATCCTGGTATGGAGCTCTCGACACAGATTATCTGTCAAACTCTCCATATGCCTATTTGTGTAGTATCTAGTAGTTATGTAGTCATTTTAGTTAGTACATGGTCACACCAGAAAGTATTAAAGTGAAAGTCTTTCACGCATTGTCACTATAACAGATCTTGCTGGAAACATTGTAGTGATCACTTTTACCCTTGGTCTCTAACTGGACAATGAATGACCACATTAATTTGGACCATCCAGTCCTGTCTCATGACTGACTACAAACCATGTTGCTTCTCTTTTGTGGAAAAGATTATACTCCAGGAGAAAGAAGAGTCTATTTTGGACTCTCAGGTTGTCTGTGTTCCCTCAAAGTCAGCACAGTCAAGTGAAATTTCACACCAAAAGCATATATTGACCAGTGTCAACAGATGCTTTTGGTGTGAAATTTCACTGTCATACATGCTGGTGTGATTAGGACATTACTGTGTCTGCAAGTGATGTATTGGTTCTGCCATGATTGGCATATCAGGCGTAACATAATGCCTGCATCGCTATACACAGTAATGCATTATCTAATGCATTCTGTTTAATCAGTAGCTTGGAAGTGTGCTGGAATGTTTCACCATCTTCAGGTTTAACATTGATACGTGACACATAATATCAGTTCTCTGCCTTGCAGCCCAAGTTTGGAGAACAGAACAATATCAGTGACATGCAGGACCAGGTCCAGGACAGACAATCCACCATGAATAAAGGTACAACATCCTAAACTCAAGTTCCATGTAATAATGCTACTCATCCGTTCCCAGCTGATGATCATAATCTAGCTATTAACTCTTGGGGTGGTGCACAGAACCTCTTGGAGCATGGGTTTGCACTGATGATATTACTTCTACTGACATTTGTAAATTACAGATGAAAGAAAACCCATAATCTAGTTCCGAATTCAGTCTGTTGTGTGATTGTATCAATAAATCAATAAGTCAGGATCTTCATGCTTACAGTGTTACCTTTGAGAATTCAACTCCCTCTTCTTTCCCATGTCTTTGAATTTATCTGTTGTGTCTCTTGCCAGTTGGCATTGTTCCTCCTAGAACCAAGTCCCCCACCGCTGACTCACACAGCAGCTCTGCTGGAGTGTGCTGGAGAGTGCCTAATGGAATCTCCAGGGTATGTCAACCTGAACTACATGTACATTATATCCAAATGTCTATCTAATCTACAGCATGCACAGATGTATAGCCTTAAATGTTCAAACTGTGAGGAAATTGAACCCTCTACAAACCTTTATTCAGTGTGCACAAGGACCTTCTTTAAGAGCAGGGACCATCGCTCAGTCCCAATACTCACATTTGTGGTCGGAGCACTTAGATAAGTGGTGTCTGTGCCTCTTTGTGTTATGATTGTCAAGTAATTGCCAATTCCATTGCTGGTCTTTCTTTTCTAGGACTAGGACTAAAATCTTGCCTGAATTTAAGTCTGTTTCTATGCCACATCTTTGTCACAGGAGCGTCCAAAGAGCGCTGTGTTTCCTGCAGAGCTGAAATCAAAAATGAGTGTGGAGGAGCAGAATGAGCGAATCCGACGCAACCAGAGCAGCTCAGTGAGGGACAAGAGGAGGAGTCTAAACCTTTCAGGTGGCCAGTCTCCAGCCAACTACAAAGTGGTATGATCAACCATGTGATGATCCTTGTAAAACATTATAACACAGAGTGCCTGTAGGGTAATTCCTAACCAGTATGTCCAGGTGGGTATTGTAGTCCTACATAATACAATTGTCAGTGTTTGGACGTGGAAAGCTAGTGAGGGATTGCATCCTTTTTACTGCAATAACAACTGCATGTAGTCTGGGCATTAGCTCGTGGAAACTAGGTGCAAACGAGGCTATGTGACATACAGACATTTCATTTTCTCTGAACAGATTTTGAACAGATCCAAACATCTGCAGTAATATTAGTAGGTTGACCTGTCATCAGATGAACAAAATGTGCCTTGAAGCCTTGCTTGTGCAAGGCAGGATGAAACTTGAATGACAATGCACCACATTGGATCATGAGGTAAAGACAAGCTTCCTTACTTCTTCATTTGTTGATCTTGTGTGTGTGTGTGTGTGTGTGTGTGTGTGTGTGTGTGTGTGTGTGT
>CALSCE010010661.1:3144770-3289220 GCA_943593645.1 Bovichtus variegatus
GTGTGTGTGTGTGTGTGTGTGTGTGTGTGTGTGTGTGTGTGTGTGTGAGTGTGTGTGTGTGTGTGTGTGTGTGTGTGTGTGTGTGTGTCTGACAGATTCGTAGGCGGCTGACGGCTCACGAGATTGACATTAATGACTTGGAGACAGCAGTTCGAGGCCAGGGGCAGGAGTCACCTCGGGAAGAAATTGCTCGCCTGAGACGGAAAAAGGTTGAACCAGAACCCTACAAGCTGGACATCAGCAAAGAGGTGAGATCAATCAGCCGATGCATCGCTTCCACATCACTCTTTCTCTCATTCTGTTCATGGCTCTGAGAACATTTCTCACATCTTGCATCATGCATTGAGGCTGTCAATAAACATGTGTCACGACTAAGTAAACTGGTAAGAACTCAAATGCACACCACTCTTTGTAAAATCAGGCAAGTTTACCGACAGAAGGCAAAAGAATCATAGCTTCTCTATGATTATTTTGCATTCTGTCAGTAAACTTGCCAACCCCAGCCTTGGCCTCTCCACGGCAACCTGGTCTTGGCTGGGGTTGGCAACGAGCAGGCAAACAACGTCCGCGTTGACAAAACACAGCAACATCCAAGTCCAAAAGTGCAAAATAGTCAGGGTAGCAGCTGGACTGCTAAGACAAGCACAATATACTGCAATATAGAAAGCAGTAACTGTGCACGCTTTACCTGAACAGCTGACAGCAGTTGTGCTATAACAGGCCGGGACAAACACACAATGGTTTTTACACATTGAAATAAATCATTTATTTTATTTTATGTTGTTTTTTTTTACAACAAGGCACGAATAACTCCAATTTTGGCTTAAACAGCGTTACACAAAAGTTTCTCCTAACTCAACAGTTCACAAAAAGCTGTGTGATTGTAAAGGAAGTCTGGGGATTTATCGCCCCGGACAACAAAGGATAAAATTGTGGTTAATGTTAATTATTAATTATTAAGAGCTTATTATTAATTATTTGTTCAATTTGCCGTGTTTACCGTCAATAAAAATGTGTTTTTCTCATAAATGTTGGGTTATGAATAAATCAGTTGAAACGGACGGTTTTAAACATGCTTTGCGCTCGCAAAGTAAACCCTTTAAAAAGAACCCAAAGGGTGACGGCAGCAATGGCACTGCTTTCACATTATATTGTTACTGTGGAATTTAACACGTCCAGCTTGCCTCTTTTTATTGGGTATTTACACATTTACACTTCTCTTAAGGGGATCGACTTGAATTGGAGTTAGATAGATTACGGGTGCTGCTTTTATATTCTATCATAACTGCGAAATTTCACTCTGAATAGTCTTTTATTTATTGAGCTAATACAAAGGTATTAGCATCAACATATAGCCAAAAGCTCATTTAAAAACTTTATATATATATATATATATATATATATATATATATATGTTGGATCCATATTTGTTGGATCCATATTTATTTAGATTCATTTGTTCTAGCTGATGATTCCTGACAAGGTTTTCATCCCGGAGCGCTACCTGGATGTGGAGGATAACACTCCTCTTAGCCCCGAAGAAGAGAAGGAGAAGCAGAAGAAACTGGAGCGGATCAAGACTCTCATTGCCAAATCAAAGTGGGTTTTGACTCAAAGTCCCTTTTCTATGCTCCTTGCATGTTTTCAAAACATTATAAACCCATACCTATTGCTCCAATAAAGCATGCCTTTCTTGCCACACAAAATTAAAAGTAACAGCTATAAAGTAATATTACAGTGAAGTTAAACATTATTTCATATGTATATATATATATATATATATATATATATATATATATGTATACATATATGTTTTAATTAATTATGCAAATTTATCAATGCAGCTTAATTATTCAGCAGGCCTATATGCATTAGTTACCAAGAAGGCATTCAGTAGCATAGTATTTACCTTCACAAAGTGCTAAGATAGCAGGATCTTTATTCTGCAAATGGTTTCAAATGCCAGTCCAAAACCCTCAAATCTCAGTAAATGATTCCATTACTTTTAAATTGCAGAGGAACCAAGAAGGGTTGTCCACTTTCTTCATTACTTATAATTTAAGCAATACAATGCTTGCTTGCAAAATAAGATCAGGTGCAACTTTTAAGGTATAAATATTAATAACATAGAATACAAAAGATACTTATATGCAGATCATATTGCATTTTAAATGTCAGATGTAGCATTATGGTGATCTAAGACTAACAAAAACACCATCATCGACCCTTTTTCTTCTTTTGTCTTTGCATCTCTTTTCATCCACCCACTGTCAGTTTGCAGAACATGGTTCCTCTCCTGGACGGCCCAGTGGAGGGTGGAGCTCCAGTCAGCTCCCAGCAGCAGTTGCAGGAGCAGGAGAAGCGTATTGAGATCTCCTGTGCTCTGGCTGCTGAGGCCTCTCGTCGCAGCCGCCTTCTCTCTGGTGAGGACCCTCTCCACGTGGCTGCCACAGATGCCATCATTACGTCACTAAACTTCTCCCACTAACTGCTCACCGTTCACACAGCCCAGGGCAAGCCACAGTACTTACCCCTAACAATACCTCATCCACTTTTCTGAACATACCTCCATGGTATCTCCAGAAGAAGTTACAGATACACAGTATTTCATTACATACAACTTAAAGTCATGATGTCGTCAGGCATCACACGTTAATGCATGAGCCTATATTCAGTGCTGACACCCATAATGTTCTTTTATGACACGCAGGTTCAAGGTCTTTTTAGGTGACTTGTTGCAGTGTCTCATGTCAACTCGTAATTCAGTAGTGCTGAGGATTTAAGGGGCTCACACTGAGCCTAATCTGGAGCCTCCTAAAGGATAAGTGGTGATCCAGGGAAACCAGAATTAACAGTGTTCTTAATGCCAAAAGTCTGAATGCACAGGAATCCGTTCTCTTCACCTACTTTCATCACTGTACTTCTCCCTTCGATTGGTTCACTCCTTTTTTTTCTTTCCACTTTTCCCCTGTGTTCACTCTTCCCACCTCCCTCCATCTCATTCCAGCACAGTGCGCCCCCAGTCCCCCCATCTCCCCGACTAGCCTGGCCCCTCCCCCTTCCTCTGCTGACTTCCCCAACTCCGCCCACATCATGAAGGCGTGAGTCATAGAAGGTGAGTCTCCGTTCACCGCACCACGTCCAACAGTCCCCTCCTCCCATCCTGTTAAGACCCTGTGCTTGCTTCACTCTCTGGGAATTCTTTTGCACATGTTTCTCTTGATGTCATCTACTGGGGTTTATGATATGAAACATCGTGTTTGACCAATATATGCTTTGAATAGCAGTGCTCATGTTTATAAGTTTAAGCTGCTGATTAATCTTTTTTTTTGTCCAATTGCTCCATATCACCCTCAAACTTGTAATGTAATTAAATGGACATAGATTTCATTGAACAAATGTTGATAGCTGACAGCCATATTTCAAAAGAAAAAACCTCTGACTGTTTCTTCTAGTCTTTTTTGTCTTCGGTTTGCAAAAAACAATAGAAACAACAGAATTTAATTACCTGCTTGGTTTTGTCCAAATATCTTGCAGATCAATTTGAACTTGAGTGTTAGTCTGTCTAAATCCCCTTTCACACATGCAGTCCATTCAGAAACATTTCATGCATGGCGTTTTCTGTAAATAGGAACAGGGATCAAAATTCAGGGAAATCTTTACATCTAATTTCCCACCTCAAGACTTTGTAACATTTCAGGGAAAATGCCTGTATGGTTGTGTTGTGAATGAAAACTGTAACATTGCAGGGACAGGCATGTAAACGGTTATAAAAGACGCTTTCACGTGCAACGAGTGAAACATTCACAAGACTCCGCTAGTTTTATCTGCTGGACTGTCCCTTACCTATTTATCCCGGCATTGCCATGGCATGTGTAAAAAGTCAGAAATGTTCCTGAATGTAGTGCATGTGTGAATAGTGAAAATCACTGGGGATGCCAACAGTAAACGGTATCCCAGTAATTTACCAGGAGCAATGTGTGAGAGAGGCTTCAGCATCCTTTTTACTGAGCTTCAAGGACCATCCTCAAAATTCTCAACATCCAACTTCTCACATCACAACTCTATCCACTAAAGATAGCAAAGAGATGTAGTTGAAAGCTTCAGATAACAAGTAAGTTGGATGTTGTGCTAAGAATTGTTTTGTTACTCTCAAGTAGATACCACCAACTGTAGCTTAGAATGTGTTGTGTTACACAGGCCCGTTCTGTATAAAAACACCTTGTCCTGCCATAGTAGTGATACCTAAAATGGCTCACAAAGTTAGAATTATTAGTTTTACCCATTGAGACAGTTTTCTGTAATTATCTTTGTTTTTCTCTAACTGTCTTTCTTTGCTTTCGTTTTGTCTGTAGCTCAAGCCCTGGCTGCTGTCAAGTTTGATGGAGCATCTTTCTGAGCATTCACTGGACAAACTGAACAATGAAGATGGCCCTGGGCAAATTACTTTAATTTTTTTTAGCACCTAAACTGAACTACAACAAAAGCACGGAAAGCTGTCTAAGGAGGTTCCCAGCAAATTTCAAACCCGGAAGAAAGCTATAAAGACTTGTAAGCTCACCCCCACAAACTCCAGTTCATCAACTCACGACGGTCTCTTACTGTTTGCCCTCTGGCACTAAGGAAGGCTCTAGATCTCCTGCCAGCTTCAAGGTGTGAAATATTTCTATATAATTTTGCTCAGGACGTATTCTACAAAGTAGAGATTACTGATGAACTTTGTTGATGATGAGATATATTACACTCAAAATGACAAAATGTTAGTAAACTGAGGTTCAGTGTTGATCAGTTCACAAGGGAACACTGCATATGAGAGGCCCACACTGAGGAGGAACAAGGAAAAGATCTGCAGAGATGAATCGAGTTAGGGACGAGGCCAGATGAATGTGACTGAGGTTGACTAGTAGACAAAGGTCTCACAGAAACCTACAGAGAGGCTTTGAACACGCTGGACACTAAAAACCAGAAGGATGTTCTTTATCATCTAATCTCCATATCGACCTCAAAAAAACACCATGGCTTGGGACCCAGTGAGGAGTGGTACTCAGTTGACAGACAGAGGGTATTTGCCCACACTGACATATGCTGACACTTTGAACGACTGACCGAAATAAAAGTGAAGCCTCTCATCCTTTGAAAAAAGCTGACAAACTCACTGTGATGCCTGTTTTACCCAGACCTCCACCCCCTACACTACTCTCATCCTATGAACCTTGTCTGCTAGAAACTCATGTGCCTCCATGAGCATTACCTACATTTGATTGGGTCAAACTTAACGTCACCCGAATTACATTTTGCTTCAATGCATCGGCCATCTTTCCTACCAAACATGCAAGAGCACACAGTTTGTTGCGAGGCAGAGCCGGAGATGAACAGCATTACAAAAAGCATGACCCATCTTACAAAGCTGCTTATGACGACACCTTGTCTTACATCCGATTCAGAGTATGGCATATGTGAAACACACTATCATTTTCTAACCTGATATCCTCATCCTCTTTACTCCTGTACTTGTAGGAGTATAAAGTAAAGTCCCGGATGAATAACTCTCTACATGCTACATTGGGTGTACGCAATGTACAATGACTGGTCCAGTCGGCATGCTTGTAGGCACATAGTCTGCATGCTCATACATTTTGGACGGCAGTCTGTGTGGTTTGTGCCAGACATGTGCAGTTGATGAAATGTATGTCACACAGACCTTACATAGAAAGAGGCGTCTCACAGCCTCTGCCCGCTGTCAATGCTGCAATGCTGCTGGATCAAGGTAAGCCCCATACATGAGGGAAGATCAAGGTAGTGTAGCTAGGCCTCGCCCAGCTGCGCTTCTAGAAATAATGCTCTGTGCCGCCATTGTAAAGAGGATATCCTTAACTTATTTTAGTTGAATTATGGGCGTTTTGTCTCATCTGCATGGGGGAGTTTGTTAGACCATAAGACAGACACAGTTACTGTTGTATACTTTCCTCCAATGTTGTGGGTCACGCATTAAAATAAAGAGCATAACACCAGCATTGGATTATATACTTATGTATGCCATGTGTATTTCAACTTTTACAATAGCTGTTTCAAAGTAACAGCAGGCTGTGACATGATCTTCTGTCCTAGATGTAAAGAAGCATCTGCCTGGGGCAACAACAGAGCCTGAAAGGAGAGACAGAACTTGTTGAAGTCCAGAAGCTTTTTCCTTCTAGAAATTTTTTTTAATTCAGTATCCCTTCAACATGTGTTGTGATGGTGGTCATCTGGTGGTTAGACACGGAAAACAGATTACTAGTAGGACATGTGATGAGTACCAGGGACTCCTGTGTAGAAGGCAAAGACCTATACAGCCATACACCACACTGACCTCCACACCATCACTGTACACTGCTCGATATGAACCTCACCTTTCTGAACTGTTTTGGCACAGAGCTTTGGCATCGAGCAGATATCTCTAAACCAGAGCAGATGCATATGAATGTAAGTCATTCTGCATCCTAAAGGGGCACGATCACCTAACCATCAACCACTGTGTGCATCTCCCACATTTTGTTAAATCCCTTTGTGTTTAGCATCAATTTCAGTGGACCTCATCATAGTGCTCAAGAAATCCCCCAGGGATTGTCGACAGATATATAGGTAAAGTATGTTGGATAGAAATGGTACAGCGTATGTGGAAAGTGAAAATAGAAGTGACCTTAGAGGAGTAACTCTGTTAGAAAAGCACTTGTCTGTGTGAGAGGAGTTATATACTGGCAAACAATGCCATGTAGCATATCCCAACAATATTTCATCCAGTCATGCAGTGCCATAAATCTGAAACATGTTTGTGTTTTATATGTTATGATGAATGAACATATTAATGACACGACTGAGGCGTTTAAATCTGGAGGAAATACAATGGTTAGAAATGTCTACACAGTGGCTTTAAGTGGAACTCCAATAAAAATGTCCAATAATAAATAATTTAATAATAATTTTTGGATTTGCTTTATTTAATTATAAATGACATATATTGATTTCACAATTTCCTTTTGAATACACCAAAAATGCTTAAATTATCCGAATTTTGTGAAATAACTGAACAAAAATACCATTACTATGATATGTTAAGTAATCATTAAAATTTGATTTTTTATAATAACACTGATTTTGGAGTTTATTTCTATTTAATTATGGTACATTTTATTTTAAAACACAATTTGACAAAGGTCTGTTTTTAATCAATCATTGCATTCGCCAATTACATTTTTATTTATTGTTTTAAGCCACTGATTAAACGGATTAATTATGTACCTGGGTGGGGAAGGTGACTACGGTACATTTGCTAGTAATTTAAACATTGTGAGTGTCGCACTGAAAGGTCCGAACATTTTCTGAAAAATGCTATCTTTAAATGTTACAACTCCCTATTTCCGGCCATGCTTCTTCATTGCAACTTCCTCCAGATTTGAAGGCTTTGACCATGCACACACAAACACACTCACACCTCCCCTTTTTTTTGTGTATGTTAATTATGCTTTTTTTGCCCTTACACACTTCAAGGTTCAAGTAACCTGCCTTTGTAGAAAGCTATTGCTATGGTTATTGTACTCAGTCAGAGACAATATGGCAAAGAAAATGGAGTTTTACGCTTAAAACATAAAAAATGACTACGCAAAAACAAAACAAGGATTTAAGAGAATACTTCTATTTTTTCTTGTTTTATGTTTTTTTTAGAAAGGGAATATGTTCAAAAGAGGCAGTTCATATTTTTTTAGATGCATGGAGATTCAATGACAAGTTGACAGGTTAAATTTTTACACTTAATTACGTTTTACATTTTTCACAAAAAATACTTTTTTATTTTATTGCTCTGGAGGATTGTTTGAAGGAGCAGAACAAAGATATTTTTGGATTAATTGGAATTTGATGTGTTAAGAAATGACAGCCAAAAGATGGTGTCCAATATTTGATACAAGATGTAGCATTTGTGGATGATGAAAATAAAGAATATATTAATTATATACATTGTTCAATGTATATAGTATTTTTGATTTCAGTTACAGTATATCCTACTATCACATGTAACCATTGCTATTTTGGGGGAAAATAGACACACTGCTTGAACTATGCAAATGATTTAAAAAAACAAAAACAAATAGACAAATAATACGCTTGCTTTCAGAAAACATTGCAATAAAGTGAATGTATACAAATAATGTGTTTCTCTAGATGCTTATGAATTTATCACAGTATTTTGTATGATAAAACATGTCTCGCTGCCTGGAATGATCATGTATTTACTGCTCCAATTTTAATCCACTTGTTGATGATAAAGTTCACTGCCAAAAATTACTACTGAGGTTAATTGTCCAGCCCGCTTGTTACCAATAGGCTCCCTGATGATATTCTACAGTCTTTGTTATATCAAACTGTATGTCTGAATGAATAAAGTGCAAAAACAAAGACAGACTGGATTCTTTCACATCAAAGCTCCGGAGGAAATGGACAGTCAGTCATTTATTGAAGACAGGTGGTATCGCAATAATTTACACATTATCATACAGAATTATAATCAAGATGTACAAAACAAATATCATGAACTACTAGCATTTACTATTGTCTGACTCCTTGAGACAAGTGTCGTTGTTGACAATGATTGCAAAAATTACAACAACAAAAAAAATGTGAGCACTAGAACTTTCAAAGATTGCTATGGTAATATAAGTTACATGAATAAGAACATGTTATGTATTAGTAGGTTAGGTGCTTGTCTAATCATTTTTAACAATATACAAAAACACTCTGATCTCCAGGTACAATGCATGGCAGACTGTACAACTCTACAACTCTAAAAAAGTCATGTCAAAATTCACCAAAAAGATGTAAATTTATATCTAAAATAGTATTTTTTTCATTTAGGGGTGTGGGTGTTATAGAAAGAAATGATAACACACAGACGGAAAAACCTGCTTGTGGTGCTATCTAGCAGTTGCTGCATGCTGACACACCCTGCACCGCACAGCGCTTTACAATACACCTTTACATCACCGCGGGGTGTCGTCATAACAACAACAGTACACACTTGATCACAATAAAGTGTAAAAGTCAATGACTGTTTTGACACGACTACACACTAAAAAAATGCTGGGTGAAAACAACCCAATTTCGTTAGTTTTAAACTACACTGCTGGGTTAATTTTACCCAGCAAATTAGGTTGATCATTCTACCTAAATATTGGTTCATATAGACTAGAGTGCTGGGTACTATGTTATTATTATTATTTTCATGTTATCTTACATTAAAATCTGTAAAAATTTTATTTAAATAGACTGTACATTATGGAGAACTGCGTAGGAGAGGAAAAAGACCACTCGTAAACAAAACAAAGATGTTTGCCGCTCACAGATAACCCAGCAGCTGGGATAAAGTGACTCAATGTATCACATGGCAGTGGAAGAGAGGAGTAGGATGGTTTTATCTGCATTGTTCCAACTGTCATTGAGAATGGCAACAACAACTACCTAGCAACGTGAAAATAACCCAATAAAATGTCCCAGCAGGCTCAAACCAGCATTTGGATATATAAAATAACCCAGCATTTCTTAGTGAGTATCAGCAGGTTAACATCGTTTGACGGTGTAATCTAAAACAGCTCCATCTGATTGGTACAAAAAGTACACCTCCCTGGTTAAGGTTTGGTTAGGTTTAGGCCATATGGTGGTCATAGTTTAAACACACCCATCACACCTATTCAATTTAAGGGTATAAAATATGGATGCAGTCTCTGACACCCCCGGTAGATTTCTGAAGCTCAGTGAGCGGTTCTGGTCGTCGACATCTTTACAGTCCATCTCACTTCCAGCTAATCCAAAAATTCGGCATTGTAGGTGAAATTGAGATGGGCCTGGGTGACGCAGCAGAGCAGACAGCAGGCAGCTAGCGACCACAGCCCTAATAATGAGTAACTTTAAGCCTTAATACATTTAAAAACGGGTGAGTTGTATAAAAAAAAATCACGCTCCGTATCATGAATAAGGAAATGAGCTATGGAGACCCAAACCATTTTTTTGTACCAGGCTGTAAACATATTTATTTTTGCTGTAAAGTTGGGTATTTTAAAATTGGGTCAATGGGCAATGACTACCTTTTGTAGCCAGACTAAAGCGGCCATTTGATGAACTGCAGTTTTTGGCACTTCTGCATAGTGGAAGTGGGGAAAAATGGGGAAACATTTGGTGCCACTCAGCACCACAGGTTGCTGCTTGGAGGGGAAACAGGCTTCCCTAAAAGTTTTGATGTTTGATATTTTAAGATTAAAGATGAAAATGGTGATGCAATTTTAACTTGCTTGCATCCTCACCTTTAGAATAACTGAGTGATATGGAAACAACGTCTGGGCAAAATGGTACACACTGCATCAAAAGTCATAGGGCAGGATCTATTGTTCCTTTGGGGGAATCTACACCAATAGACTATGGAAGAAGAAAAACAATTTTCATAATTACCCATTTCACCCTGCTAACCATCTTTTTAACCTTCTTCATTCTTTTAAAAGACCAAAAATTAGAACTAGGACAGCCAGGTGCTGTTCGTTCCTTTAACTCCTAAATCACCAATGTGCTGTCATTCCTGTTGAGGCACTGTAAGATTATGTAGAAATATCCCTAAAAGAAACCCTGTGCATGTTATAACAATATATAGGCCCCCCCAAAAAAACAGTGTCCTATCTTTTTAGAGGACTTCACTGAAATGTTGTCACTATCAATTATGACCACATTATGGTCGTAGAGGATTTAAATCTACATGTGGATGATGGGACTGACTCTAAACCCGCTGGGTTCCTAAATGTGTTGAGCTCTATGGATTATATGCAACATGTAAATGGGCCGATCCGCAACTAGAGGTCACACACGTTGACTCTTATTATCCCTTGTGGGTTAAGGATTAAAGTATCCTCTGTAATTGATTTGGCTATCTCAGACCACTACTGTGTCTTTTTCTCTGCCTTGTTATAGTCATCATCTAGCTCTAGATCTAAGCGGGTTGTTAGGAAACGTTATCTTACTTCTGAAGTTGCTGATATTATATTAATGAACTGGTTGACTTGGTATGAACATTTATACATGCAAAGTATGGATAGTAATAGACTAAACTATATAAACCTCACCGTCTGAACTTTTAAATATGGTCTGGGTTTTTTAGGAGCCCAAACACAAGATAAGGGATCCTTTAAATGTCCTAGAATGACTGATGACATCGCTCAGAAAGTTGACCCTTCATCTGAGAATCCCCAGTGTTCAGTACATGGACTCAGTGTGTGGCTGCTCTAGTTAATGTTCACCTTACACACTGACAACATCAACGCACAAAGGTCACCGTGGAAGAAAGGAAAGGACTCATTTGTTCCTGACAGTCACAGAGAAACAAAGCCACTTACGTGAAGAAAAGGGAAGACATAAGTGATTACTATGGTGGCCATCACAGAGTTCCAGAGTAAGTGTTTCCACATTTACTCCCTTCTAAAGTGTATGGGTGAAGCTGTAATCCTCTGAGTGAATCATGGCACACAGAGCCTTGGTCTGTTTTCAGAATACAATAGTGTGCTTGTTTAAGCATTGCATTTCACAGTAAAAGACTACAGGATAATAAGAGAGTATAGCATTTGAAAAGTTGATCACTGAGTTAAATTAACTTTCTGTTCTATCAGTTCATGCCCTTATCTATGAGTGTCACAGAATCCCTTCAAGGAACGGTGTTAAATGAATGACCAGTGCTGGTATGTTTAAAACTAAGGAGTGACCTAAGCATGGTCCTGATCGTTGCCTCACGCGTCAAACAAATCGTTGTAAAAGGTGTGAGTGAGGAGCTTTGTATAAAGAAGCTAAACCTGAGTGCCTCTTCAGTGATGACTGCAGTGAATCCTAAGTGTTGTACAATAAGGACTACACATATATTTCTACCCACAATGCCCTCTGTCAAGCACTGAATCAGCCAATAAGATGCTTCCAATGTATGTTTTTATGGTTTAACCATTAGTAAGAATCAGATCATATTCATGCTGAATTTATCATATCATAAACTCGATCTTCGGGTGACTCCTAACTTGATTAGTAGGCCTCTGTAGCTTCCTTAAATCTTTTGGGAGCCACCACCAACTTTTTACTCTAAAGAGCAAAATTCTTAGTCATTCTTAGAATTGTGATGCACTTATTGTAGGTGCAAAACTTAATTCTGAATGGCTTATATATGTACATATCCAGGCTGTAGCTACAATTGAGGACGCTGATGTCCACTGTATTTTTCTCTGAGAGATGGAAGGTTCAAAATATAGAGTTTGCTTGCATTACCTCAGATTATATCAAATCCTGATGGCCCTGTGAATGACATTGCCATTTTACAACACAAGTGTATAATATGATGAGATCTTAAAGTTTTCTCAGTCATCTAGACTCCAGATCATCTTTTTTAGCTACTTGGCTGATTAGTTTTTGTCCATACAAGCAGGTTGCTTTGACTGTTGATTGTGCGCTATCATTCGTACCACGACTAAAATGACAAGCACAACACGAGGCTCAGCGTCTCTACAGATTCTGCAAAATAGTTAATTCAGAACAGTCAAGTATACCTTTCATACAGCCGATTTATTATGCTATATAAATAAAGTTTATTATTATTATTATTATTATTATTATTATTATTATTATTATTATTATTAGTAGTAGTAGTAGTAGTATAATTGAGAGTGACTGCTATGCTAATCTATAACAATATCTCATGGTTTATATGCCCAGAGAGTTTACATCCACTTTTGTGACTGCAGCATATATCCATCAGATGCATGTAGACCCTTGCAAACATGGCGGGTGACGACATTTACATCACTAGGACCAAAGCAGACTCTCGCAGACACGTGGACAGGGAAGGTCAGCAGGAGCAGCAGTTTGAACACATAGACTGGAGTGTGTTTGCCACTCAAGCCACTCTGGACTCTGGCATGTGTTGTAAAGTGCCTTGAGTGGTCGGTAGACTAGAAAAGCACTATACAAATGCAGTCCATTTACCATTTATAACCAAGGAGGCTATACACTCTCCCACATTGACGCATGTGCTACACTGTGCAGGATTAATGCATGTAAGGCTTCTGGCCCTGATGGCATCCCCAGATGCATGCTCAGAACCTTTACTAGGCAGCTGACTGAGGTCTTTAAATCTTCAACCTGTCACTGGCTCAAGCAGCTATCCCCATGTGTTCTAAAACAACCTCCATTGTGCTTGTGCCAAAACACTCCACTACAGCAAGCCATAATGACTCGAACCCTGTTGTACTAAGCCCCACCATCATGAAGGGCTTTAAGAGGCTGATCCTAACTTATTTCAAAACTTGCCTACCAACCACAATTTGCCTACAGCAAAAACAAGCATATTGAGAATGCCATGTCCAAGTCCCTTCACTTTGTCCTTTTCCAGCTGGACAACAGTAACACTTTTGTCATAATGCTGTACATATAGTTTAGTTCAGCATTCAACACCGTTATCCCCATCCAAACTAAGTGACCTGGGAATCAACACCACACTCTGCAACTGGATGGCGCGCAGACAACATAAACAAGACGAAAGAGCTCATTGTGGACTTCAGAAAGACCAAAGGCAAGACACACACAGACCAGTATCAGCAGGGCGGAGGTGGAAAGCCTCGTTAAGTTTCTGGATGTCTACATCTCAGAGGATTGTTTTTGGAATAACACTTCAACCCTGGTCAAGAAGGCTCACCAGTGTCTATTGTTCTTGAAGAGAATGAAGAAAGTCTGTCTCCTCAGATTCTGGTGAACTTTTACCACTGCACCATCAAGAGCATCCATAACCATTGCATAACAATACTCTGTCTTAGACTGGAAAGCACATCGGAGGGTGGTGAAAACTGTCTAGTGCATCACTGGTACTCCACACCAAATAGAGACTGTCCAGCACAATTGGTGATTATGGAGGGCACGTAGCATAGTCAGAGACATTTCTCACCCTGGCCACAGACTGTGTGCCCTCCTCACCTCTGGGAGGTACTATAGGACTCCCCTATAAGGACCAGCAGGTTCTGGAACAGCTTCTTCCCCTCAGCTGTCACCTTGCTAAACTCTGCACCACGGTGATAGACCCACCCACTCTCTGACACCCTCACAGACCTTCCGTATGAACATTTGCACTAAAACTGTTTCACTGGCTGCTGGTATACTTACTACTGCCACAGTACTGCACATACCTTTATCTGCACTACTTATGCTTTCACATACACATACATATACTACTGTATATACTGTATATCTGACCTATAGTGGACATTTACATCTTTGAAGGAACCAAAAACTGGCATAAACTTTGACATCTTATTCATAGATTATACACAGTCTATAATCTTAACCAACATAAAAAAATAGTTGCAACACTTGGCACAGCAGACGCTGTTGACCCAATAATGTGCAAAAGACACAACATGAGCAGCACTGCTTAGGAAGACTGGCCTCGGCTGGGGATTGCAGGGATAGACGCTGTTGGTTGGACAAGTAGGCTGCTGTAGAATAAAAACATAATTTGACCGTGAGCAGCGCGGCATGTCGTATTTTCCCCCGTGACGTGTGCGGTTCTCAGCAAAAACAGACAGTGAAAATAATCTGTTGAGGGCTGGCAGTGGCAGGGCAGCAGCAGCATCCAGAGCTGTTTGCCCACAGCTGCAACATAAGAGTTCAGACTGGACCAGTGTTTTCTGCCATGCAAGGTCAGGGAAATGGAACAGTCTCTAGAAAAACATCAGAGGGTGAGGTTAGGGGCACTGTGCCTTAAATCATACAGCCAATGTTACGGCTGTCCTACTTAGAATGTGTTGACTAGGATTTAAGGATCCATCGAAGTGATCCATCTTTAGGTAAACAAGTTTCCTGCTTGCCCTGTTCGGGATAAATATCGAGAGAGAAAGCCGGACCTTCAGAATAGATGGTGGTGTACACTGTGACTGATAAATGCTGTATACATCTGCTTATTCTGTATATCTGCACTATATTTCAATTACTCATTGACAGGGGTTATGAGTAAGACATCCCCCGAGTTTTCGAACTCTGCCTCCTCCACAGAAGATGTGTTGGTTAGAGTTGAAGCCAGACATTCCCAGTTCACCCTCACTACAAGTTTGGCTTTACCAGATCTGTCTGGCAGCCTCCCCCACCATCTGGTCCAACTCACAACCAGGTGCTGATCAGTTGAAAGCTCTGACCCCCTCTTCACCCGAGTGTCCAAGACATAAGGTCATAGATCTGAAAATACGACCACAAAGTCAATCATCGATCTTTGGCCTAGGGTGTTCTGGTACCAAGTACACCTATGAATCACCTTATGCTCACTCAGGGTCGGATCAAGCTGGCCATTCCGCCTAATCAACCCTGTCCAGGTTTTTCCATCATTGCCCATGTAAGCGTTGTAGTCCCCCAGCAGAACTGTAGATGTCTCTAGATGGTATCCTTTTTTCCAGGATGCCACCCAGTGACTGTAAGCAGGCCGGGTAGACCCATTGAGTCTATTAACACATCTATCCCCAAATTAAATACCTGCAAATCATGTTATGCAGGCATCTTATTTTTTACTTTTTTGCATTGACCAAATGAGCTGATCACAGTTTTGCTTTAACATTCTTACTTCTCCTGTGTATGTTTGTCTTCCAGAGATTGGTATTGGTCTGATGGGATTCGGTTTATTTTTCCTGCTCTTTGGTGTGCTGCTGTATTTTGACTCTGTCTTGCTGGCCTTTGGGAATGTGAGTAATCTTTCATTTCACAAACATCTGCTCAGTGTCAATATCATACCATCACTGACTCATATCAACATTCAAAGACAAGACCACCAGTTTACAACCTTAGGGGACAATTTATCAGTCATTTAACCAATTGTTCATATAAAGAATTGATTAATGCAGCTTTGATCTGCAAAGTAACTTGTGACTCCAGCTTTCAAGTAAATAGTAAGTAAGTAGTCCAATTAAAAGTACAATACTGTAGTTCCCTTTGAAATTAGCATAACAAGGAGACACTGTGTTCAACTACTGTACTAAAGTTGCTCAAAACTCTTCCTAAGTACAGTATTTCAGTAAATACATTCCACAGCTGGACTTAACTGATAACTAGACAGCAAAACTTCAATTAGTTGCTTTTATGCTTATTTTATTGGACGTCTTACTTGCTTGGACCACGGCCATCTTCAAACTTGACCTTCATTTTGATCTCAATCAAGTACTCATCTGTAAAGTTTTGTGACTGCATCTTGCATGGTTGTAGCACTACAAATATGTCCACATACAGACAGATATGTTGCCATGATGACAGACACACACAAAGACTCACAAGGTGAACACAATAACAGCGTTGGTCTCGTGGCTGGTAATCAGACGTACGATATATGTGTCCATAGGGAAACGAGAAAAGGATGATGATTTTGCTCCAGAAGACGAGTGGCTTCATATACCTAATGAGTGTTTTTTTTGTCACCTATTTGTGGGAGGACGATGCAAAAAAAATTAAATAAATAAATGTACAAACACAAACAATGCTCAAACATTAAGGATGATGTTGTTATGGGTTATAGTTAAGATTAGCATTTTTGTATCTTGGCATCGGTAAAAAATAAATAGATCTACGTTAACCACTGATTTAATGCACCACCAGGCAATCATGCTGTAGTGATAGGATTACTACACAGTACCAGGAGTGGTCCAGAGACCTAAGTCATGGATAGTCATGGATAGTGTGAAATTGGATAGGTACAAGCCTTCATGTACCGTGCGTCCGGTTGGACTGCTGCCTACCGACCTAAAGGATTAAAGGTAGAAAGAAAAAGTGAATGTTTGAGCAGTATGTGTTTTCCTCACACAGCAGCCTGGTGAAAGCTGATTGATTTTTGACTGATTTGAAGTTGAAAGATAGAACATGCAATTTTGGAGTGCTGCAATATTCTATAATCTGTGATCAACTTGTATTTGTAATAACCGACAAAAAAGTGAGAGAGAGGTTGCTAAGAGAGACAAAACTTACCTTGGCTGGAGCCGTGAAGATATGCCAAGCCAGTGAATTAGCCATGCAGCATGATAGGACTTTCGATGGTGGCACGAAGGACACTGAAAAAAAAGCGCGGCTATAGCCACAATGTTGGGTTTGGACCCAGAAACAGATAGCATGGCAGGTTTAAAGGCAGAGAGATTTATAAAAGACGTGGCACAACATCAGACTAAAGTCAAGAGGGTGTATCACATCAACGCAAATGCACAGAACAGCGTAGAGTCAATAATGGATCGGTATCTAGACATCAAAGGGTTTGGTGTCTTACCATTCACCTACAAGATACAGCTAAAAGATGACGCTCCCAGGTGGGTTCCAACGCATAAGACAAACTGAAGCAAGAACTTGACAGAATGGCTTTAAGACTCATCCTTCCAGAGGATTTTGGAATTTCCTATCATCCTGAATTCAGAGAAGGGCCAGAACAGCGCATGTAGATGCAGCGGCCGGTAGCTCCCATGAACTTTGTTGCTTTTCTTTTTTTGTTTTAACGCTTTTTTGTCAATTTTTTCACTGGAGCATGTATGGCATGTGACGGAGGTGCACTTGTAGGCATCGGTGAAGGGGGCGTGGTGATTAGATTGAGAGCACCGGACTTTGGGACGATCATCGGCCACGCCGTCTTACGACCACCTGGCCAGTGGGCAGGACTTGCCGGACACCACCGAGGGTGGAATGCCCACACAGGAGGAGAGCCAAGAAGGGAGCTGGTGCTATTCCACTACCAGCCTCCCCCTGGTCTATTTTCGGTTGCAGGAAAGAAAGACTCAAGTCTAACCCAGCAACAGGACTTTATGGCTCCATCATAGAAAGAAGACAAATAGCAAACATAAAACAATAATCATAGTGTGATAAATATTACCTCTGCTTTTTTTGTTTTGTTTTATTCCCCCCTTATAGATTCTATTTCTGGCTGGTTTCACATTCATCATCGGCTTCAGAAGGACAACTCACTTCTTCTTCCAAAGACAAAAGTTTCGGGGTTCTCTCTTCTTCCTTGGAGGCGTGTCCCTGGTGCTGTGTCGTTGGCCAATCATTGGAATGCTGGTGGAGAGTTATGGCTTTGTGCTTTTATTCAGGTAAGTCCAGTTAGGGGGTGTCTGAGACAGAAAAACAAGGCTTCAAATACATTTTTGTCCCCGACCCCCAAAAAATTAACAACAATAATAATAATAATAATAATAATAACATAGCAATAACACAATAACTAAATAATGTTTTTTAAGCATTTTTAAATATTTTTTTATGCAATGCATGTTAAATGATGCACAGTGGTAAGAGGTGAATACAGAGATGGTAGCTTTTACAGTAAACTTTATGTTTGTGGAGATACTAAAAGTCTTATTGTGTTATTGCACCATTATTGCCAGTTTGATTTGGTAACACTATGATCAGAAAAAAAACATGTTGCAAAGAAAGTTATTCCTATCACACTCTTTTGTTTCCCTCTGTAGATCCTTCTTCCCCATGGCATTGGGATTTCTGCTGTCAGCTGTAAATATCCCTTTCCTCAACGCAGTATGTTTTGCTCTTGGATCTGTATATTAACACTTAATGGGCTTATACATTTAACATTTTTTATTTTATTTTATTGAAACACCTCAGGGGTGTCTCTACAAGGATTTGACAGATTGTTGATTTTAATGATATCTCTTGTTTTTTTCTGTTAGTTTGTCTCTAGCACCACCTCCATGGTCTGATCAGAAGAATGTTGCAGCAGGGGAGGAATGCCGGATGTCTTTTGACTGATAATGATTTGACTGTAAATCAGATACTGGGTGGGCAGAGGGGGATAACTGATGAGCAACTGCTCCATGACTGAAATGTTGCCGTCGTTTATTTTGCAGATGACCAGTAAGAATAATTAATTTTTTACAATGTACTGTAAGGTTACCGTTAAGAACGAAGAAGTCAAATAATAAGCTGCATTGAAACTACACTAACTTAAAAACTAACAGAATTTATAAGAATCTTGCAGTTGTATGTATTCCATCTCCATCATTTACTGTTTTATTTAACCTTGTGAATAGCTTGTTGTTGTTTTGTTGGAGGAGTAAGTTAGTGTCACACCCACGAATCACACTGGACTCTGGATTACCATATTTTAAGAAAAAATGGTGGATGGTTTTTATTCTTAAAGAATAAATGAAAACACAAAGTCCAGCCCACTTGAGAACTCATTAAGTTTATTAAGTAATGTTATAATTGGAAGTAATATTGCTAACAATCATATCCACACATCTTTACAAAGTACCTTTACACTCAAGTAGGATTCACAAGAAACTGCAGCTCAATGTTTGTGAAGGGACGGCCCATGGTACGTTTATTTGTGGTATACATTTAATACATAAAAGAGTTTTACAGTGGCACAGCCTCAGAATGTGTGTTCACTGTAATATGTACCAAGTTGATAATAACAATGGGTAGCACTTTACATTACATCTCAGTAACAATAACATGTAATAGTTTGAAAATAAGCATGTAATAATTAAGTAATACTGTGTAATCACTAAAGTAATAGTACCTTTTATATTAACAGCGGGAATATCTGGGTAATATTAGGCCCAACATTTATGTAACAGGGTAATAAAGGGCCAAAAACAAAGGGTAATAATGAGCAAATGTAACGATAGCTACGAGGCAAAACTATTCAGTAACAGTACAGTAATATTTTTCGTAACAATATAATAACATGCTCAAAATAAAATGGTTATATCAGTGCAATATTTGGATAAAAAAATGGTAATATGGTGACATTAATAGGGTAATAACCTGATAATATTGAAGTTGTATAGGTTGATGTTTTCACAATATTATAGGCTACCACTAGTGTTTCCAGGTAATCATTATGCCTCTTGATGTTTGGTGTATGCTTATATTACCATGAAATTAAACATAATCAGGAATATAGCATTTTGCAGCACACATGGCTATACACAACAACTACCACAAGTGTTTCCAGGTAACAAATCACAGCATGAAACACATAATTTGTACACTATTACCTTGGAACAAGGGAGGGCGAATTTCAGCATTAAACTATGGTAATATCGCAGATATAACCATTTTATTGTTAGCAGGTTACTATATTGTTACCAACATATTACTATACTTCAGAAATAATTTAGCCTTTATGCTATCTTTAAATGTGTTTCCTCATTATTACCCTTTGTTTTTGCCCCCTTATCACGCTGTTAGATACATTTCAGTCTAATATTACCCAGGTATACCTATTGTTAATGCCAAGCTATAACATGGTTATTACTTTGGTAATTACATGGTATGACCTAAATATTACCTCTCTTTTTTTTATCTAAATATTACCCAACTATTACCACGTTATTACTAAGCTTTAATGTAAAGTGCTATTGTGTTTTGAGATTTTGCTTGCAAAGTTCAAGCTTTTCAAGCGAGCTGATTTTTGCTGTGTTGCAAAAATAAAAACATTAGCTTCATGCTGCTAATTATAACTACTAAGATTACTTAGCTGTCTAACAAATGCAGTACTGCTGTATGTCAGAGACTGAATTCACTTATCAACTCATCATCATCATCATCCTCATCATGTTACAATACAGTTCATTTAGCTGACGCTTTTGTCCAAAGTGACTTACAGTAAGTGCTAACAATCATGAGGATAGAAACTCCGAAGAGCAAGAATCTTGCAAGTACATTAGCTTCAAATAAGCTAACGGGGAGCTTGTTCCACCATTTTGGAGCCAGGATAGCAAACATTATTTATTTATTTGAGGGGTATCTGGGTCTCACTCGCAGTGAGAGAGTAGCGAGCCAATTGGCCGATGCAGAGCGTTGTTGACTTCTGCCCTGACAACACCCCTCAGTTCATTTCCTGATGTAGCTACTTAAGTCTGTGGTTGGGTTTGATGATAATGTGAGTGTAGGCAATTTCATCTTCATCGTCATCCTCTTGTTGTCTGTTGTTGCTGCCTCCTGAGCTACTCTGAGCAGCGTTCTCACACTGCTTTTTCACTACTTTTCGACCCAAACATGACACACTGTCATAGTTACGCAGTGGAAGCACGCCTTGGCCAAACAGTTCACTGCCCTTTGGCAAAGCATGGACATTCTGATACATAGCTGCTCCTCCAGGTTTTACCCTGATGTAATCTGTTTCCTTTTGCACGGCGCTGGAGGACGTCTTTGGGCGAACAGGCAGCTCCTCAAACTGGGGAACAAGGTATAAAACAGCAAAAACAAGGAATCACTGAGCAGTGGTAACACACAATTAATACAACTGTCAAGTTAATATGACGAGCACATATCAGTCAAAGAGCCAATAATGAATACATATTCTGATCGAAGGACTGTATTCTTCTGTAAATTGGGCGGCTCACAGAATTGATACTTTGTGGGACATTCAGGTCATTTTTAATAATAAAGTCAACAACTTTTACACTGCAGGACAATGCAAGCCACGAAAATATGAAGCAGACACAAATGAGGAAAAACCTGTATTAAAGAAGAGCTTGATCTAAGATCTACAAACAGACTGTAGATCATGTATATTCTATATTTCAGCTAACTGTGACTTTGTGACAACACTTTGAGTTCCATGAATTGGCCTCCATTTCTATCCTTGCACAATGCTTTCCCCTCAGCCTCTAGACATTTTTGTTTTGTTGTTTCATAGCTTCAACCAAACCAACTGATGATGACAGTCCACAATTCAATTTAGTTTTATCTGTTGTGATATAATTGTAGTCATCAAAGTAATTGCTGTGATATTGGAACAGAGCAACATCACAAACAAAGGTCCAATCAGTCCAGAAACAAGATCATTCAGACCATCTGAGAAAACAAGTCAAACTGTTAAATGATTACCTAAGAAGCAGTCTCTCCTACTGTACCTGTCGCTCTAACTATCCCTCATTGAACAGTGTTTCCTGAGGGATAATAACACATGCACTCACTTTCAGTTTTACCTCAACCTAGAGTGGTTTAGATAATCACAATAAACTGTTGTCTTGATTACAACTTGTCTGATCTTCTGACTGCTCATGTTTCTTACCGTGTCGGACTTCTTTGCAGCGATGTTGCAAAATCTGAGCAGTGTAGTGTGATCAAAGCAAACCGTTTTCTGGCCAGAACTACCAAAATGAAACCCGCATTGTAATAAACCAACGTTTCCCTAAAGTTCTCTGTCTGAACACTTAGGCGCGCAGCTTTTTTTAATAAACACCTAAAACTGTGGCAAAATGAATAGGAAAGTACTGTACATTAATAGTTAAAGGAAACAATAAGAGTCACCTGTTTACATTTATGTTGCTTTTTTATGT
The DNA here is from genome assembly GCA_943593645.1 of Bovichtus variegatus. Taxonomy (NCBI): domain Eukaryota; kingdom Metazoa; phylum Chordata; class Actinopteri; order Perciformes; family Bovichtidae; genus Bovichtus; species Bovichtus variegatus. The sequence goes on from CALSCE010010661.1 coordinate 3,167,126, forward strand.
ATTGGTGAGAGAAAGAAAATAGCAAAGTAACTGCAAATAACGCATTCTGTTTTTCATGCATTACTTCCTGTTGTATGACTCACCTCATCATCCGAGCTACTTGGGGACTCCTTGTCGCCCCCTATAAAGATAGACAGCAACATTTTCCATCTTTTCCATTGTTGTTTGTGTTACAGGCACATTGTCAACAAAAGAAGGCCTACATCTGTCTGCAATTTTGAATTTAGTCTTAGGAAAACAGACAACAGAAACTTATGTTGCCTCTGTCCTGTGGACTGTGTCGGTGTGCTTCAACAAGCTCTGAGTGCTTCTTTTTTGTGTTGCCATCTTTTAATTGACACTTAATTGACATTGACAACGCGCCTCACATCATGCACTCTCACACACCACTGATCCTGACTTTCACATTTCATCGTAATCATTGCTAAGTTTGTCCACCTGATGAATGTCTGACATTAATTTTCCCTTTAGCTCTTGCTTGGTCTTCACTAACTCCTAACATATCTTGCTTTGTAGCTGCTAAAAGCTTCAGTTACCACCAACTTGCTGAAGACACTTATAATTTCACTGTAACATTACAGGTCATTTTTACAGGTAATTTATCAGATGCTCTTATACAGAGCAACTTACATTGAATTAACTACAGTCCCCCTGGAGCAAATCAGGGTTAAGAGTCTTGCTCAGGAGCACAATGGTGGCAGCCTGGTATTGAACTCACAACCTTCTGGTGTCCTATTTGAAAGCCTACTAGAGCGCTAGACTACCACCACCCATCATTGTAACTGTTCGTGGCTATTAGCAGTGATATTTGAGAGGTCAAATGTACGCAGATAAACTTATTCAAATATGTGCAAATAGCTCACGAGCATTGAGACACTATTTGCTTGGCAACGCAGTGAGAGTTCCATTTCACCCTTTGAGAGTGCTTTGACAATTTTTTCTTTTTTCTGTTGTTTGTGCAGGTTTAGTGGCCGCAAAAGCCCCACAATGGTTTTGTGAATTCACCCGACGGTCTTCTGATCTATTGTTAGTATACACAATATTGATTAGTATGGCTTCAATATGTAAGTGTACAAAATAGTTTGTTTCATTGTGATCAGATGAGAGAAATCAGTCATACCTTCACCCTGTTTGTCGGGTGGGGGAACTTGACGTTGATGATAATAGTTGGCCACTGAGTTAGCGTACATATTTGCATGGATGTCAACTGTTGACAATGGTGTTCTCCTTGCAAACAACCTTTCCCAGAGATTTAGACCTAAAACATGGAACTGTAGTTAGTTCTTATTCGTTTGCAGCAACAACAACAAAAAGACAAATACAAGGTAAAGAAATATTTAGAATGCATTACAGCAATGAAGAGAATTCGTTGCTATCTTTTCAAAGGTGGAGAGCTATGGACTCAAAATCTCAAAGAGTCGACTCATTTAAATTACATTACATTTAAAATGGTCAATAGCAACACCTCTTTACAGAAACAGAGATTCAACTTTATTGTCATTGCACAGTACAAGTATTGAGACAACGAAATACAGTTCACTGCTTTTTGTGCATCTGGTTAGATGCTAAACTGCATTTGTTGTCTCAGTACTTGTGCAGAGTAATATATAATATATTTAGAATAAATATAATATATAGAATAAACAGTAAGGGGTAGATATGAATATGCTAAAATGTATATACAATTTGAACAGTATTAACAGTATGAACTGTATGAACAGTGTGATATGAATATGCTAAGATATATACAATATGTTGTCATAGGGATTTTGTTTCAGTAGAAAGATGTTTCTGGAAAGAAATGTTGAAGGTTTTTTTTGTTTTATTTTAACATGTCAACTACAGTCAAAAATGTCAGTCACCACCATGGCATTGGGGTGGAGGCAGACATGTCAGAGACAGATATATCAAAACCTGGACAAGTAAAACTAAAACGATCTGTATGGTCAGAGGAAATTAAGTGAAAAAAGTTTTTTTTTGGGGTAGATTAATAACCCTTTTAATACTGATGTGGGATCTGTGAAATCTGTCAAAAAGGTGTAGCTCTCTATAGCTGACATCCATTCAATTTTTTCGACAACTTCATAAGAAATCTAAAGGCAAGTTTTATTTCAAATTATGACAAAAAGATCATATTCTCGTCACCATTGTTTCTTAATGAATGCCAGTTTGCTGTCCACTGATCAATAAAATATCAACACCAGATAACGACATTAGCCCCATCAAATATAGATAATATGATGTAAAAAATAACAGTTGGGTTAAGTTATTATAAAATGTGTTATAGTTGTGGACATACTTAATAAAAAAACTATATGAGGTGACAAGGAGGATAATTCCAGAGCAACCTGCTGCCTGCTGGTTCTATGTATGGATGTATGTAACCTTAACCCTGGCCCTTTTTAAAGCCAAACTCAGCACAAAGAACAGTACTGCACCACCGTGCCACCCCTTTATATATCAAATGGTCTTAATAAAATTAAAATGATCGATGATATAATGTGGGAATCATCATATTGTAGGAATCTCAATTCTTATTATTTGCTATAAATACAAGTTGCCATAAATGTATTGGCTGGTACTTACCCTTGCATTTGGTGAAAATAACACACAGAATGATGATAAGAAGGATTACGCTGGTCAATACTATTATAACGCCTTCCTTGTATCCTATGCCACTGTTGGACCTAGAGGAATATTAGAATATTAACTGTCAGGAAGCTTCAAAGTTACACTGACTGAAATAAATACTAGTATACTTTTAAAATACCATTAAAAAAAACTATATGTTTATATCAGTATATAACGTATGAAATGATTAAATAACAAGTAATACAGGCTTGGTATAGGGTTCTCTGGAGTCATCCTCTCTACAGCTGTTGGAGTGACCAGTTGAGGAGGAGGTGCTGTAAAATAGAGAGTAAAATGTGTCACTGTACATAGCCTGCATCGTTTTCTGCTATGTTTTTTTTTTTTAGTGTGGTGGCAAGAAACGATGAAGCAGTGGGTAAGTTTCCAGCAAGTGTTAACATCCAATGCAACAATGAGTATTAGCATTGCAAGAAGTAGTGCCCTTAACTCCAGTTTTCCACATAGTGTGCATCTGTGTCCGTATGGGCGTCAACCGGAAGTTCATTCATTCCTATGGGAGCCTCCATGATCTCCGATGTGTTTGTGAAAGTCCTTCCGGGGTTTTTTTCCTGTCCGGAATTTGTCTTGAGTATGTTGAAAATTGTTTCAACTTTTGCGCCAGATTTCGGACAGCTAGCATTTTATGCTAACTTCCTGTGGAATTAGCTAAGAGGCTATTTCATTCAATTCAGGTTGCTTGACTTTGTTGATCGTTAAATTGTACAGTCAAAAGGAAACTAGTTCACATAGTTAAACACATTGTGAATTTGAATTATGTTATTTTGCTCAAATAAATGGTTAGCATATGCTACATCACCTAAATCAAAGTTATATACAAGTGGGTCAGTGCATTAATACATTCTTTTTTTTTTTGCATAGATTTTATTATTGGTCCTGTTTCTGTCTCAATAATGCTCCAAGTGCATATTCCATAACACTGGACAGCAAAAAATAGACAAAATTACAGACACAAAACAAGACTGTGTGGAAACCAGGCATAATGCATCAAGGCAGAAGGTTAAGTTATGATGTAAGGGAGGGTGGAGGGGTGAGGAGCATGTCTGACTTTCATGCAGGAGACCAGAGCTGTGTCCTGTCACAGACTTTTTTGTAACATTTGTCCTTTTATTATCGGTAACCAAGATCATTCCGTAACCTTAACCATGCTGCAGTCGCCATGCACAGATATGAAAAGCATAGATTTTAAAAGGATTAGCGTTGCACTGATAAAACAACATCACACTTAAATTATCCACACGACCACAAGAAGTAACATGTCAGGAAACGGTAAACGCAGGTCATTTTAAGTGTACATGTGTAACCTTACAGCTGTCCATGTTTACCACAGCAGTGTACAAGTGAATTGTACGTTACAGAATCTTACATACGTCTTTTATTTGCATTGTTTACATAATTATATTTTTGTTGCACATTTTTGTACGTCATACTAGATACTAGATATCATATTTATCCCTAGTATGTAGGAGATAAACTTCATAAAATTGCCTCTCAGGGCTTCCGTGATTGACTTACATCTTTGAACATGTTTGTTTGATTATTGCATCATGTACTTATTGATTAATAAAAATATGAATACATTTTATCAGATAATTTTTTTTTCAGTTTGTCCTCCTTTACAATTACCAATCAAATTAAACGTTTTAAAAATATTTTTTATGTCATATATTTTTGGAAAGGGACCCCTCTACAAGCTGATTTCATGGAAAAGCTCGTTCAAGAACTTCACAATCCTCGAAACAGGGCCTCCACATTAACCTCACCTAATGTTACATGCTCATTATTGGGGTGAAAGACTCCAAGTATGGAATTAACTAGTGTTGAAGATGGACATTGTGCCGCTCTACAACACATACAATATACGCGGCCAACATGTTGGAAAAGTATCATAACTAGAGAGAAGATCTCCAAAGCCACATCAGAGCCTTCTCAGATGCTATACAATTCTAAGTTCCCATGTATTAGCAAGAATCATTTACGTTGCTGATTATGGTGCGATAAGCCAGTCTGGTATTGGAGGAGTGTGACAGAGGCCGCACTGCATCTGGTACGCCAGCTACAAAGACAAACGATCAAACTGTCCGCACATGTTCATGGGGTTATATAACTCCCAAGAAAAATGGCATGAAAGTGATTTCTTAAAAAGTATTCCTCACAAGTGTGGTAGTTATGTGAACTTGTTCAAGGAGAGAAAACAGGCTCGGACACAAAATTGCAAACACTGAACCTAAGCGACAGTAATGAGACCGACGTACGGAGAGGCAGAGAGTTTGTCAAATGGGGTTCACTCAAACCCCAAGGCCCCAGCATTGACACATTCAAGAATGATGAGTTAAAACGGATGCAAACCAACAGAGTCATTGGTAAGCAAGAGTAGAGAAAGGCAGTCAAAGAGAGTCCCAACTGTGTCAGCTATGCAAGAAGAAAGGAGGAGAAACATTGCCTGACTACACTGTGAAAACTTGGATATGAGAGAATAGATTTTTAATGTTTATGTTTGAGTCATTCAACAAAATATATATCAAATATTACAAAAGCTGTGTTAACAAGTCAAAAGTGAAACAGCTACGTTACTGATTGCAGACACATTTAAATTGTTACTATGCATCAGTTCACTAACCCATCAGCTCGGTTCGTTCTATCATACATTTCAGTTCAGCCGTACAACATAGCGGTGTAGAAAGGATAAACCCCAGTGAATAGCATGTGGCAATTTGAATCATGTGTAGGTTGACCTGGGGCCCGTTCCTGCAAGATGCTCAACGTAATATGTCCCAAAATCACATATTTAAAAAGGAAGAAATGATACAAGAATAAGATCTTACAGATATATAGATATAGACAGAGCGATCTTGGCAAGGTGGGTACTTGTCAGGAATGGGAAATCGAGGAAGATTCGGTAAGCAACTTATGAATTCATGGGTGTATGGTAGTTTGCATCTCCTCTCAATGTATACGATCTTCCTTTCTGCGAGCCAATATCTCTTGAGGAAGCCTTATGGGCAGATAAAGAAAAATGGACTAGGAGGGAGCACCTGGTTCTGACAGCATGTAGAGAAGTGATCTCCTCATCAGATGGGTCTGAAGTTTACACCAGGGTGAAGTTCATTCATCAATGCAGTTGATCTCTTTTAAGCATTTTGTCGGAATCACATAAATGCTGAAAAGTGAGACTGTCCCTCAGCTGTTTATAACGGATGTCAGAGATGGTGCGTTAACATAATGCTCTAAATAATATAAGGTTGCAATACATTTTTGAAAGCCTTTTGACATTTCCAGATGAAAATATGTAGACTTGGTTTGCAATGTACAGTCATCCAATTTGTATGTATTCTAAAAATTATATAAAATATATTGGATATAGAGTCCATCTATCTATTCATTACACATCGCAATTTTGGAGGATATGAATGTATTTTGGAAATGTACACATTAGATTTTTTTTTGTGAATTTCTGTTTTTTTTTAAATGTTTTCTTGCTTTTGCTTTTTTTTTACCCTGTCCCAGATCTGAAGGCATACACCCGTTTTTGCACAGTGCTGCATACAATGAGATTAAATGTTTTTTTCAAATACACAGATAGCTTCATAAAGACAACAGTTACCTGTCGGTGTTTATTTTTAATGAAAAAGTCAAGTAAAAATCACTTACCCTCTACTGTAACAAACAGAAACATGTAGAGTTTCATAACACAGTATTTCATTTTCTTCTCTCGCAGGTCCGGACTCATTCCAATATTTGTTTGAGTGCATGAAGTAAAATATTTCTGACTCTTTTTGCTTCTTGGGTCTCAGTATTATCAACTCAAAAGTAAATACTTTGTGCAGCTGCTGAGCAATGAGCACACAAGAGGAAACCCTGTCAAACTTGTGGTTTACCATACAGGATGAAAGATTAAATGGAGATTAACATTTAAAAATTACAAACTCATGAAGAGATGACATTTTATCAGGTCTAAATATGTCTCATAAGTACAAGTCCTCCATAATGAGGATGAGGATCTAAAAATATTTTGTCAATCATTTCAGCAAATGCCCAAAAACTATTTATGTCTACATTCAACATGGACAACAACAACAACATTTTTCCCGGATAATTTGAAGGACTTGTTAAAGACAAACTAAATGAAAAATCATTAGTCCCCGCCCTCTAAAATGAAACATATTAACGTTTTTGATCTGACAGTATGACATAAATTGTCGGTGCCTTACAAAGCTTTTATAAATCATCACTTTGCAAAAATGATTCATGAAACTTTTTCTGATCTTCCACCAATATAGTTAAAGGTTCAATGTGTAAGATATGAGAGAATTTAAACTTCCAACATTAAAACAATGAACTAACATTAACAGAGTGTGAAGAGGTAACAGTGGTGATGTCGTGTCAAACACATCTGTGTGTTGTGTTGCAGAGATATCTACTGAAGTTAGCATGCTAACAGCTAGCTGCTGCGTCCAGCCTGTAATACCACTTGTTCCTCTAGAGGTGATAGTGAGTCAGTGTAGCTTCAGTCTGCCTCAGTACTGAGGGAGAAGAAGTACAGCTACCTGACTCTCTTGTAAATATGGAGGGGTGCATTTCTGGTGTGAACACCATTCAAACCAATCACAGGAAGCGTACCATTTGTGTTATTTCATTGGTTAAAGAAAAACAGCTTTTCCTGTTTTGGAGACTGGTAAACTAGTCCCCTATTTGCAGGTTTGCAACCACTGAATTCAATTACTGTTCATCAGACCACAGATGAGACAATTATTAGTTAGGAAGCGCAGACCGCGATCCCTTCCCCTCACTCTCTGCCACTAGGAGACAACATTTCCACCACATGACTTTTGTTTACAATTTCTGTACCATTCTTCTATATACAGTAGAGTCACACACACAAAACAGATCCGTTAATAATCTAACAGTTTTTATTTTTGAACCTTTAACAGTTACATTGTTTTTTTCTTTCCCCACTCTGCATGTACAAATTAAATTAAAATATAATCAGTGAAAATATATGATCTTACACAGGATAACAACAGACATCAGGTTTCCTGTCTTTTTCCATAACGTAGACCAAAGGAGTTGAAGTTGTATGAAGACACATCTTGACGCTTCCTTACAGTCTGAGGGAGGACCACCTTTGAGATCCACCATCCTGTCCTGGGAAAATGTCCATCAGCTGAATGGACCTTATCAGCAGGTAAATTACCAGAAGTCTTTGCTGATGGTGGTATCGATGCGTGGCTTAAATCTCTCAGAGCTTTGAGTATTGCCTGATCTGAGGAACAAACAAGACAAAGATCTCTGACTTAGACACATTATTCATAAATGATTTTAGGATTGTAAAACTGTGAAGCAAATAATACTACCAAATAAATAGTTGTTAAAACACATTTTTTTAAACATTTAATTTTAAATATAAGTTAATTTAACCTCTTGGTTTTCTTATGACTTCTTATTTTTTGTTAATGCTTTTTTGGGCCTTTTGCCGTTGTTATAGAGATAGGAGAGGCAGACAGGGAAGGGGCACCAAACTCCCAGGTACTGGATTACTATTCATCATGTGAAAATACATGTACAATGTCTTCTGCGTCTCTGGAGGAGCTTTTTTCCAAGTCTGTCAAAATAACCCCGATGATGCCAAAGTGATCTCGTCAGCATTTTCACACTTTAGACTAGGATGAACTGGAGGTGTGGAGTTTGAAAGAAGTGGGTAGTCGCATGAAATACTGTATCAAGTTGCATTATAGGAAGTGTAGGAAGCAATGTTTTTGGAGGACCTCTCCTGACGTTAACAGACAAATGACAGCCAACTAATTTAGTATTGCCTTTAGGTATTTACTTCAAAAATTGTGAAATGAAATATAAATAAATATGTAACAAAACAACTGAATGCATACATGAAATGTGCATATTAAGTAAATAAAACATACCTAAACATTTTCTAGATTTGTAAACAGGTATAGCTTTGCAGCTTGATCTCATTTAAAATTATCACTTTTCCACACTAAAAGTAATGCAACTTTTGTCCAAAAACAATTAGTGAACTGTATGGAGCAACATGTTATATATTGTTTTAATGAAGGAATTGTGTAATAAAGGTTCCGTAATGCAATACTTTACCTTCCTTTTTTTTCTTATTTTTTAACAAGATTCCCCTTTACCCGCCCTCCCCGAACACACCCTGGCAGCTGATGCATTCACTTACTGTATTATTTTAAACTGCTACTTATTTACCACGGTTGTTGTTTTTTATACTAATTTGGACTTATATTATATTGCCCTTTTATCTGCACTGTCCCTTTGCTGTTGTCGCGCTGTGAATTTCCCCGCTGTGCGACAAATAAAGGTTTTCGGAATCTGAACACAGCATTTCACAAGGGCACATTTCCACAGCCATAGTTCTACACTCCTCCATGGCACAAGCACACACATACATGTTCAACAGTTCAGTTCACCACAATCATTAACAGTGCTTCAGCGATCCTGTGAGGTAATCAATAAAGTCCCAACTACCGTCAAATGCTTTCATCCAGTGGGGGGTTCCCTCAGACTCAAAGAATGACAAGAAAGGTTCCCATTTTGTGGAGCACCATCTTAAGCAAAAATCATTTAGCATAACATTAAAAGTATTTTCAATTGCGTTATGCCTACCAAATGCATTCCCAAAAATCCCCAACATTCCATCCAGCTCACTTTTGATGTTTTAAAATGTAACATCCAGACACAAAAGGTCATCACACAAAAATAAATAAGACTGAAAAAAATGCTCATTTGCTTTAAATCAAATATTGATAAGCTCTCTGGCAACCGAATGGCCCTATCACCACAACATCCAGTCTTGTTGCAAAGGTCATATAACGCCCCCATCCCGACCACTTCAAGCACTTGGTCAGCTGTGTCTCTTTTTTTTTAAAATTGTTTACCACAACATATTTCTGACTGAATGAAAATGTGCGCCGTTATCCCCATATTTACACTATATGCGTCTCCCCTTTTTTGCTATGACGGATGTCCTTCACCCTGTCTTTGAAAGAAGCTGTTTGGAACAACCATAAACACTTGATTTCAGATGTGGTCGGACAACCCGTCCTGCAAACTAGTTCTGATCAAGCATAACCCGACTTTTATTGTTCCCTGTTTATTGTTCACTGGTCGAAGCTAAACACGGTCAGTGTAGACACTGACGACTGACTGAAACTCCTGTTGTTGGAGTGTCATCCGTTTTTATGCATTGATCATTATTCGCAGAATGTTTTTTTTAAAGCCTCCAGACCTCGGACTGTACCTTCACTGTTGTAGGTGGATTTCAAACTGCTGGTGGTGTAGACCTCTGTTGACAAAGCAGCCACCATCAGAGCAACGATGAGTCGTGACATCATCACAGTCAGTACGTTGGAGCTGCTGAAATTCCCCTGCAAGCAGAAAGAAAAGATTCAAATGTAATTCCTCGCAGTGGAGGTCAGGTTGTAGGGTGGAGCAAAAGGTATTCTGGGTCCTATAAGCATTTGCTGAAGATTCAACAAAGTATAACAGTCTGGATTGCTGTTGTGTTTTTACATACATTTATTTATTTGTTAATTGGCAAAAAAACACATTAGCTGTAATGCTTTCCTACAACTTTCATGAGAACAGTAATTGCAGTGTCAGTGATTCTAATCGTGTCAATTCTTGGCAAAAAATATATATATATATATATCACTTTTATTTTGAATGATTTTTTCATGAAGAGGCAAAAATTAAAAATATTCTGTGATTCCTCAGGGTTTAACCTTATATAACTAAAACAAATGACCCACAATTCTTCTTAACACTCCTTTTCACTCCTTCACAATAAAGCTTTCACTAGCCAAGCATTGTAAGGTTTTATTCTGGAGCAGCTAAAGCTTTCTGTAGGTTGAGTCAGGGATGTCAGCAATCTCAAACTCCTCAGTGTGTACAAATAGGCTTTAATAAAGATTTGGGGAGCAGATCAGTTCAAATTTTCCAGCAAGAAATGATCAGAGAAGCATCCACAAAGAGCTGCAAAACGGTGCATACAACAGACTGTGACTGCAGTTTAGGCAAACCACAGACTGTATCAAATATGGATGTAGTAAAGTAGCACTTTACAACACCTGTCAGCATTCACCCATTCACACAGTCACCTGCACATCAGTAGTGATAAACATTCACACACTCTCGCAGACCTTTGGCCATGGAGTCAGTATTTTTCCCAAGGACACTTTGACATGTTGACCGCAGAGGCCGGGGATCAAAGAGTACAATTAAATGTACGTGAGCAGCGTCACACATGGTGCCAGTTTTATTAAGATGACATGATATGGGGCGGCTGTGGCTCAGATGGTACAGCAGGTCGTCCACTAATCACAGAGTTCCTCACTCCTCCTGTCCACGTGTCGAAAGTGTCTTTGGGCAAGATACCGAACCGCAAAATTGCTCCAGATGGACAGGCCAGTGCCTTCCATGGAAGCTCTGTTGCCATTAAGTGTAAGTGGGTGAATAGGAGGCCAATTGTAAAAAGCACATTTTCCGATGTTTTACGTTGCAGTTGCCTGACGAGTTGTCTGTATGAGATACAAACTATTGCTGTTGTGCTTGACTTTCGTTTGTATTTGTGAATAAAGAATTTGAAACTTAAAAAACAAAAAAGATGACACTCTTTCCCTTATTCTGCAGTACAATAGATATACAGTACCAGTAGACAACCTAGCAAGGCTAAAGTTAGCCTGCAGATGCATTGGGTTATCTCCTTTGCTCACATGCTCCTCGCCTTGCAGGTCGTAGCTGTCTGTCAAGAGTCTCCAAGAGGCACAACCACAACATGCAAACATAAGCTTGTTTTAAATAGTTTAAACAAAGGACTGTCTTTTTTCTGTTGACGACAATTGCAATTACAAATGCCTAGCAGACCTTTATTTTTCACAATGAACTACTAAGGAAGTAAATGGAGCTTATGGACTGAGTATTTGTGCCCTGCACCTTTTCTGTAACACGGAGCAGCAGAGTCCTCACACACAGCTGGACACTGGCTGCTGGCGAACGCGTCATTCTGACCTCAGCACCGACACAACCCGCAGAGATGAAAAACATAACTATTTTTTGATCAATAATTTATCGGTGCCTTTTGTTTACGTCTATGGTCATGCTTGGAATGTACGTGTGTGTGTGTATGTGTATGTGTGTATCTGTGCGTGTGTGCACCTCTGAGGCTTGTTTATTATTATTAGTTTTATTATTAAGGGTTTGTTGTAATTTTTTTAAATTAATGTTACATATCAAACTGGGGTCATGTAGAATTCTTTCTTTCTTTTTTTCCAGTCACTTTTTTAATATGTTTATTATACTTCTGTGTAAATACTCACATTTAAATGATGACCACAAATCCTATCCTATCCAATCTGTAAAGTACTTTTGAGTGACTAACACCAACACGTTTACCGTTAAGTCCTCCTGTTCAAGTAGGTGAGTCCCCCCCCAGGTTGATACAAAAAACAAGAAAACAAGAAAACAAGAAAACCAGAACAACACGGAGAATATGATCTCGTAGCTTTGATGGTAGTGCAGCTTGCTACTTACACCAAAAGCATAGTGTTGATGTTGTTTACGTACTTTAAATGAAGAGTAGTTATAACTTACACCAAAGCTACAGTTTCCAAGTAGCTTCCCAACACTGTTTGATAACCTGTAACCTTTTGTCTATTTTTAGCTACACTGCTCTTTGATCCACACTGAAACATGTTAACAACTACCGGCTGGCTTGCCATGCAGTTTGTGGCAGACATGCATCATGCAGCACAGACAGCAGCTTCCAGATTGCTGCCCTATAATTCATATTACCTAGTGTAAGTTTCAGTAAGTAAACTTCATGTGATTTACCTGATGCCCGAGGAAAATATTATACTCTTGAACCTCAGATTAAACCTAAAATTGAGGCAGGAGTGGTTTCTATACGGTTCGTGAATATGCAGCTCATCTATTGGGAATGTCACTCTGTCATCATTCCTGTATTAGACCTGTTGTATTTCAGCATTAAGCAACATAAACACCATGTATAACAATAACAGAAAGTACGGAAGCTGAATATATCCCTGCGGGTTTTTAAGTTTCAGCCAGGAGAGATGAAGGGAGAGAGACGACAATGACAACACAAACCGTAAGAATTCATTGTGAATTCACGTGTGTGAATTTTCTTTTCTTTTTTTTATTAAACATTATCACTCATTTTACATCAAATGTCACGTAACAAAAAGCATCAGTTTTCACGATAGAAGTACAGAAATAATAAAAACTAAGAAATAAATGATGTCGTTTTTGGTTACTCCTGCAAGTTCGAAGACATTCGTTGTCACTCTGTGAGTCTTCAGTTCGAAACAAGGCCCAGTACTATACATGCAAGAAATATATTCTGCATAAATGTTCAGAAAACATAAAGACTGTACGTCCTACACCTAGATAATTTTTTAACATCGTTCCACACATCTCAAACGACCCAATATAATATCATAAATATTACATGTTGACTACATTCCTACACAAACTCTGCAATACTTCCACTCACATCATTTCACACTTTCATGCTCACAACAATCGAAAAAGGCTGTCTGACCAAGGTTGCAAAACACCTTTATTCTGACTCCACCCTCTGGCCAATTATTGCATTTACTATCAACTATTTTGTTTCCTTTACATTGCAGCTGCATGGAGCTGTGAGATGTTTTTTTTTTAAGACAGCTTTGAGGACCTGCCTGCCTCTTCCCCGTCGAGCTACAGCCACTTCCTCATGCTTTGCCCATGTTATGCTGTTGGAAAAGGTTCCAGTCGCTTGCAAATGATGCTTCTTCCAAACCCACCACACCTCGGCTATTGTCCGGCTCAAACCACTAATTCTCACTGTTGACTTCACATGCATGAGAATACGAATGTTCATTGTTATCAGCTTCACACAGACAGACACACGCTGGTGTTGGGACCACATCCTATAATCAAACAAAGACTTCCTGGAGATACAAACAGAACATGAGTGGATATCAAATATGATGCTGTGAACTTACCTGTGTGATGAAGGCGAGCACTGACTGAGACCCCCCTGCCCCCCCCTCCTGGGCCAGAGGTCTCTTTTATAGGGTGACACCTCCTGCGTCATCATCACTGATCACTGGTTGGTTGTGTGGGTGGTGCTATGCACCAACATACACAATACACCATTACTTATCATTTCCTTCCTTGTCATCGACCTTTTTTTCTTACAATGATTAGTAAATGTTCCAAAATGTTGATTCCCATGTGCGCACTCAGCTATCGTTTGGTTACTACTTTGGTTTTTCAATAATAGACCTGAAATGAGGTTTGTGGTCAAGAAAAAAGGCCTGGAGGTCATGACAATAAGCACACAGTGAAGTGGGTTGTATAATAGAAACAAAAAATATATTGTAGGGACATGTGCATTTCCTGTAACCGAAGAAAAATATTGTTTTGTCTTTTACTAAATATTCTCGATTTCTTGTGAATTGAGAAAGCACTGAGATATTTTGCATATTCATAAACTGAATATGTAAAACATTTATATTTATGTATATATACATATATATACCGTAATTTTCGGACTATAAGCCGCGCCTTTTTCCCCATTTTTCGACCCTGAGGCTTATATAACGGTGCGGCTAATCTATGGATTTTTACAGCTAACGGCCACTAGGGGATTTTACAGGTTACAGTCCACCGGAAGGCGGAAGTCCTCCGGAGACCGGAAAAGAGCGCGCAAAAGTAAAAGTGGAACCGCGAGTGGTACGAGAGACAGAACGACAGCGAGACAGACGGACATTACGAGAGCGAGACAGTTTGTCTTTTTCATGCCAAGGACCACTGCTGTAGATCACTGCCGGTACGTGCGCTGGGAGCGCACCGTTTAAGTTTGAAAATTGAAAAGTTTGTGTGTCTGAAACGCTATGTGATACAGTACAGTTTACACAGCATAGTACATGTTCTGTAGCGTTATGCAAATATGCAACTTGTTTGTTGAAACGTTAATAAATGAGAGCTTCCTCAAACAGCCGCCTCTTTCCCGACAATCCCCTCTGTGCACGAACCCTTACATATGGTAATTAAACATTAAAAAACCGGCGGCTTATAGTCCAGTGCGGCTTATATATGTACACATCATTCAATTTGGCTTCTGCGGCTTATAGTCAGGTGCGTCTTATAGTCCGAAAATTACGGTATATATACATGTATATACATATGTACATATATATATATATATATATATATACATACATATATATACGTATATACAGTATATCCAGCTTTTTATCCCCACCATATAGGCTTATAGGCATTCATAACCTATAAGTACAACAGTAACTTTTGATCCAATTGAAAAGAATGAACAGTCCCCATATTTTAATTACATTTTTAAGTAGGCTTTCAACTCCTTTCCTGGGGGACCATCAGGTTTTCAGAATATATATATTTATATATCTTAGCCCACAGCGTCTCTTCACTCCTCCCTGCCCATGTGTCTCTGATTACTGGAAACAAATAGCAAACATTTGTGAATTTGGGGCAGCTGTGGCTCAGGAGGTGGTGGTCGTCCACCAGTCGGAGGGTTGGTGGTTTGATCCCCAGCCTCTGCAGTCAGCATGTCAAAGTGTTCTTGGGCAAGATACTGAACCCCAAATTGCTCCCAATGGTCAACAGTGAGTGTGTGTGGATGGTTATCACTGAGCATGTGGCACCTTGTACAGTCGCCTCTGACTCTGTGTGAATGTGTGAATGTTGATGTGTTTTAAAGCGCTTTGAAAAGATTGGAAAAGTGCTATATAAATGCAGTCTATTTACCATTTACCATAACACAAAGTTGGTTTACTCACAGTCCATGGATGGCGTTCCAGAGGACATAGAAGATGGTGAGATTTGACTGCATGTGGTGGATGTTTGTGTGCTGTGTATGGGTGTCTGTGTCTGCTGTGGACCAACCAGAGGAGAAGGATCCAACACTATTTTCAATTTGGCAGGGATCCTCTCCTCTGGCTGGAAATAATGTGTGAGATGATCCATGTTTTTTTTGGTCTTTTTACCCTTTTCACTTTTCCTCAATTGTAATGATTTTGTCCCAGCATGTGATGATTTTGTCCCTGCAAAGGCTTGCCACCTTTCTGTTGCTCCTGCCTTTTTTTTTTTTTTTTCAAAATCAGATCCCCCACTTTGAAATGGTCCGCTTGGCCTCTGTCCATCTTTGTTTCACAGACTTTGTCCTGGCCTTCTTTTTTTTTATATATGTTTTCTTTCACCTCTGTAAAAACAGCATCCTGATTTTTCAGTCCTTCTCAAATGTTTTCCCTTTCCACCAGGCCTTTGTCTTCTGTTTCCTGCCACAAATCACAGTTAGAATGCAGAGGACATAGATGATCCAAATAAACATTTTTAAAAGAATGAGAACATTAAAGGATCTTACTTTGTACTCTTTTGGCACCTCTGAGGGATAACATAATTTTAGATGCAAGCCAATGTGTAAAAGAAAATGTGTTTTTGTGTGTGTGTGTGTGTGTGTGTGTGTGTGTGTGTGTGTGTGTGTGTGATGGAGGCTATACTTCTAATTGTATAATCAGTCTGATCAATACACTCACATGTCGGCGGTACTTATTATAGAAAATACGATTTATGTTTACCACCTGGTCGGCAGGGAACCCACTGTTTCCTGTCGTTTCTTAGATAAATAACCTTACCTGTTGTTGGTGGCGTCCAATCCACCGGCCTCTTATCTCCACCCAAAGCGGACTAACTACACTCAATGAAATAAGGTACGTTAAAGATATCACTTAAGCTCTCTGCATGTTTTAATGTGTCTTTTTATGCTCACTTTTCTCTAGTTACAGTGAGCATAATAGCTGCCGATATGTGATTATAATAACTGCTGACACTTTTATTTTTCTTCTAACATTAGGTGTACACTGGAGAGACGGCACCTGTTCAGAGACAAACACCCTGTACCAACAAAGAGTGCTAACATGACTGAACTTTACTTCAACAATTGCACAATAAATATCCAGATAAATGTTAAAAAAAACACCCCAATCTTTAAGCATGCTCTCCACTGCGCCTGCTTAGAATGATATTTGTCACAAAAGAAATTATTACATTATTTATTTCATGAAACCTTGCCAGGTATGTAGTAATTGCATTGTGCCTAACAACACCCCGTAACTGTTAAAATAACTGTAAATCACGGCCTCTATTATTGCTTCAATTTGTTTTAGTACTTGTGTAAATCTGTTTTATTCCTACTCTGGGAAACTCTGAAGAAAGCCTTCTTCATCTGACAATTTCTCATGATTTCTAGCACCAGTTTCACTCCCTGGCTTAACTTATCTTGGTGAACGAAAGCTGAACTACTCCTTTCTCCGGCGCCCCCTCTCTTATCGTTGCTAACGTCATATACCCACTCGAGCTTCGTGTAACTAGTTTGTTCTATATACTCTGTGTTTCTCATTAAAACTTTGGAACATTTTGACTGAGCCCTGCTTCGTGTCACTCTGTTCTCTGAGCCCTCATCGCTGCTTACGGAATTCAACTCAGAAGGGTCAACCCAATATATAAAAGGATAGGAACCACACACAATGGTGACTGATTGTTTTTCTCACCAGTACTACTACTATTTGGAAGTAGCTCAGTCCGTACGGACTTGGGTTTGACTTGGGAGAGTTGCCAGGTCCCTCGCTGTATAGTAGCTGGTCACTGCCCCTAATACTAGGATGGGTTATATGCAGAGCCTACATTTCACTGTGTGCTGTGCTGTGTGACAAATAAAATAAGTGAATTTGATTCAGATCTTCCATTTCTGAATGTGACACAGGTTTGATTCCACTTTTGATAGGCTTTATCTCCAAAGCAACGCCAGCTGAGGATCATTGGTGTTGTATATTGATCCATACACCAAGCTAAACTGATGTGTTTCTTAGAAAAAAAGTGAAATAATAATTTAAACTAATAGAACGTAAACATTTAGCATGGTTGCATTTTACAGGACAGCCCTGTGTTTCTGTGTTGACACTGAGAATATCATTAAAAAGAAAACTTGAAAAAAATGGTAATGACAGCGAGGACGTGAAGCAGAGGTGGACATTACATTTTCTGCACTTGGCTGTTGGTGTACCTAGGCACCCTGGTACCATCTCCCCTTCTTTTCAGCCATTATCATCCAGTGGGCCGCGGCATCCAGGCAAGCATCAGGGACTGGAATTAGACCAGCGGGTCCTTTTCTTCTCTTCTCCTCATACTCACCAGTAATTGTGAAACTGGGTAGAGCTTTCACCGGGAAGGGGACTTTGGAAATAAATGTTTGCTTGCGATCCCACCTGTCAACCTCGGTGACAAGGTGGGCTCCAGTGTAATCAATCAGAAGGGTAACTGAGCGGTTATCATACCACTTGATGCAGGGTGGTTTCTCCAACAATGGCCATCTTGTCTTCAGCTCAGCATCGTACAGTGAATTCCCTGCTGAGCCAGTGTGAGCACAAGAGGGACACTTGTAAACCAGTTGTAGAAGAAGAGCTTGTTGTTGTTCTGCTTGGGTATAGGCTGGGCCAGGCGGAGGACAACATTGCCACTAGCTCCCACACCTGCTAGCTCAGGGCGTTGTACAACTCTTCCTGTGTAGGTTTCAAAGTCGTTCAGGATCCTATTGGATCCAGCCAAGACGAGTATCTTGTAGCTCCATTTCTTTGGTTTTAATGGCAGGTATTGCTTCAGTCTATTTCTTCCCTTGAATGACACCATCTGCTCATCACTGGACAGCTCCTCACCCATTGGGATTGACGTCAGTTTCGAGGTTAGATGAGTGAGCAGTGGTCAGATCTTGTAGAGTGGATCATCACTTTCTTCCTGTCTCTCTTTATTGTTGCTGAATTGCAGGGATTTTTTTGAGTGGAACATCAACCTCTGCTACATCTTCACTTTCCTCTTCATCTTCATCCCCAGACTCAGTGTCATTGTCAACAAGTATTCTCCTAAAAGATTGCAGGAAGCGCAAATTTGAATGCTTCCTATACCTTTCTTAATCCACTGATATGCATGCAAAATAAACACACATACACACACACACACACACACACACACACACACACACACACGCAAAAACACACACACACACATACAGACATGTTACTTTGCCGACTGACCCCTGATTGACCCCTGAACTCATAGCTGTCTCTTAAACCTGTTTCGGAGATCCACTCTTCCTGATTCTCTTCAACTTCACTGTCCTCACGCTCAGAAGGTATTACCCTAACTTGTTTTTATGTTAGAGTTATTTCAAATTAAACATGTTAAAAAGTGAGACTTATCTTAGCAATCGGTGACTCTGTGTCCCACGCAGCTTTGCTTCCAGAAAGGACTGCTACACACCCAGACAAAAGGTTACACTCACTTCAGTAATATTATATATATATATATGTTTTTTATTATTAAAGGGGCGTAGTGGGGTCCAACAAGGTAGTTTGTTGCCTGAGGCCAACAACATGCCATAGAGGGTTAGAATTAAGGGGGATAATACTTTTGAACCAAAGGCATCTGTGTGAGGTTGGAAAACAAAGGTCGACCACGTTAGTTAGGTAACCTTATGCAATGTCAACGTTAAATGATCATGCTGCACTAGGTAACGTTAACGATGTTGAAAAGTGGCGGACTGTATGTGCAATTAACATTACAATAAGGTATGTTTATCTTAAAAATAATAATGTCACATTTCAGTATGGTTCCAGAAATAACGTTAACCTAAATAAATAAATATTGTAATATCTTTAGTTGACCTGGAGTTAGTTATTGAGGCAATACGGTACCGTTAATGTCAAATTTACAGCGGCTCTCCAGTAACCTATGGGTGACATTACAGACACTACGTCCATTATATATACAGTCTATGGTACTAACCCTAACCTTAAAAGAAAGAAAAAAACACTTTGGTATTTGAGGGTGTATTTGTTTCCTTTTTGGATCATTGACAAGTTCTTGGAGGTTTTTGTCTGTTGCTGAAGCTGTACGTTGTTCCAAACCTACTGTGTTTGCATCAGTAATGCTGGCGACTGTCATGTATGTGTCTGGTGTGGGTGTCTTGAAGGGGGCACTGGTGACAGCTGAGTATACACTGACTGAAATGACCTGCACAACCCCCCCGTTTTTCTGCCACGTCACCCCCCTTCTCTAACCGTATAATGATGCATTGTCCACAGGCCACTCTGAAGCCAAGTGAACAACAGAAGCCCCGCAGGGACTCTGGGACCAGTCTGAGAGCACCCAGTGGATGACACAGCAAAGAATAGAAACAGGATTGGAAGAAGTGAATGTTGTGGAGTCCTCAGCATATAGCGGAAACAGAGCAGTAAGTCATTTGCAATTATTGCATGTCCTGTTTCCTCATGTTATTTAGGCAGGTAAAGTTCATGTTTCATTTAAGTGCTGAGTCGAGTGATGATAATTTGCTGTGATGTTCAATACATTGTGCCTGGATGAAAGCAAGAAGAGATTTATTCTGTTTTATTTCAGACATTTGTCTCTGTTGCAGTGGCTGGTATAATCCCTGTTGGAATGCTTCATTCGTTCTGCGTACAGACTGCTTACAATACAGAGTAAGCAGTGCAAGATTAAGAATTGCTCCAATTTCACAGTAGAACTATGTATTGCATGCTCTAGTTCAGTGGTGTAATTTAGTTATATGTAACATTTTAGGTACTTAACTGCTGTTGTAGTCTGCAGGGTGAATGTCAGAGGTCCTGGTTGCTACCATTCAGATATACTGTACTGCAGCTGTTATGTAACTGCGTGCTCTAATCAGCAGCAGGACATAAACCAGTGTGTAAACATTTACAATTAATGGTAGGATATAAGCAACAATATAGCCATGACTGTCTTTTAAAACCCAGCACTAACTGTAAAACTGTCCCAGCAGGCCGACATTCACACAGTCCTGTCAGCTTTCTAAGCAAACATTCCTTTGGCATTCTGACCAAACGGCCAACAAAGCTTCGTTTGGCTCATTAATCAGGGAAGGGACCGCAGGACTGACTGCTATTCAAACTCTCAAACAATCTTAGAAGGTAAATAGACAAACAGACAAAATCCCTGAACTGATAAAAGACAATATTGGTAACACTAACAAAATTAGTTGAGGACTTCCCAACAGCTCATGATCTCATGATTTCACCTCCGGGAAGACAATGAAGAAGTAATCCATGTTCAGCAGACACTCTTGATGAACTCAATTTGCATAATAGTTTTTTTTACTTTCAGAGTCATATACATACTACTGTAATCAGCTTGACTTCTTCCTTCCAGTTGTAACAGTTATCTGTGGTCCGTCATGTATAAACAGTCATACATACTTTTTTAAAGAAAAAAATGAGAAAAGATGCTCCACCTAACCTAAGATCATGCCGCGTGATCATCAGATTCACACCTTTTTTTCGGTGTCAAAAGTAATCCAGACGATTTGTTGTTTCTTAACTTCTGTTCCTGAGGTAACATACTGTATATACTGTAGATCTCAGGAGGTGATGGTTGTCTGTATTCATGGTTACAGTGACATTTTCAAACAACTGGAAAAAAAAACTCAAAACATTTTCATTCCAAATGGAAATAAGTAAAAAACATCAATTTTAAAAAAGTAGCTTTTACATTTTTTTTAAATCAGGATATTTTGAGCATACTAATGCTCAGAATGTTCCACCAACTTCTCACATCACAGGAACACTGACAAGCCTGTTATCCATTGATAAACAGATATTTACTGTGTGTTGAACATGTGGAAATATAGGCAAAACCCAAATCAAATACAACCTTTTTTCCATTAAAGATATCCTAGAAAATCTGTAGTACCACTGGCGTGCACAATGATGGCATTTCTAAGTAGCCCAACTTATTCTGTAAATATTAATATATGGCATACGTAACTAACAATATGTAGTGAATACTAAAGGAAGTGAAAACGCATCGCACAATCGTCTAGCAACTGTGTTCCAAACAAAAGACACAAGGGACAGTAATTCAACTATAAAACCAGATAATTGACAGATTTTCAGTAAAAAAATAATATAATGTTGTCCAGGAGATATACCTCATACAAGTCATTTAAAAGCCAATTTTAAAAGTTGTGTGTTTATAGCTGATGTTCAAAATAAAATACAGAAATATTGTGGTCACATGAATTGGTATTTAGAATTGTGAAATGTGATGATTAATAAGCGCAATAAATACGGCGATGATACCATGATGATGGCAGCGCATGCATATGTGGTGGCCAGTAGCTCCACACAGTGAAATGCATTCATCAACATTGGAAAAGGAAGCGCGAGGATTGCATTAAGTGTCGGGGACCGTGAGACAATCTTTGGACAAAATACCTTCCGACCACCCAGCCAGACCAAGAGACCACCAAAAGTGCTGTGTAGAGAGGCAAGAGAGCAGGAATGTAACTAAGCTAACCCAGCTATGACCCGAGGATATTCCACTACCCAGCCTACGCCTGGCTAATGTCCAGTCACTGTAAAATAAAATGGATAAAATAAGACTCATGTTAACTCGGCAACAAGAAATCAGAGACTGTTGTGCCAACATCTTTACAGAGCTAGCAAATGAAGTTGTCAGCACTCTCAAATAAATATGCAATACTTTGATTGATGCATAGCAGCCAAAGGAAACGGACCCTAGTTTTTCCTCACTGTCGAGGGCTGAAACACATCAGTTTCAGAATTTTTCAATGATTTGGTTTTTCTATGTTATTTAATCAACTGTACAGTTCATATTTTCTGTCATTGGTGTAAGACAAATTGTGAATCTCTTTTATACATTCATTTATTTTGTCTAAAAAGACTGGTAAAATACCAAGAACATATCCGTAGTGTTCTCAATGGTAGCTTTTGCTAGTGTTGAGAAACAGTAACTGAACATATTGACATTGGTAAACCTCTTTTGATTTTAGAAGCTTGTTTGAGCTGAGGATGTCTCGGCAGTCAGTGATGATGGCCCTTGCCTTGGTCTTGGTCTTCATGGGCCCCTATCCTAACATGGCAGCCCCTCCGGG
Organism: Bovichtus variegatus; assembly: GCA_943593645.1. Taxonomy (NCBI): domain Eukaryota; kingdom Metazoa; phylum Chordata; class Actinopteri; order Perciformes; family Bovichtidae; genus Bovichtus; species Bovichtus variegatus. The sequence goes on from CALSCE010010661.1 coordinate 3,189,834, forward strand.
TGTGCCAGATGATGAAGCTTTTGACCTTGAGAGCTACAACCTGAACAGTGAGATGGATTGGGAAAACCTGGACGTAAACATTTATGGAGACAGCTATGATTATGATGACTTGGACGAAAAGGTGAGAGGATGGAAGTGATGGAACACTATTATATTATGAGTAGTAAGGAGAGCAGGTTCTTTCAGCTTGATTTTCTTTTTTTTTCTCCAATCAGTGTCCTCTGACTGTCCACCTGCAAAATGAGAAAAGAGAGGAGCTGATCAAGTTATTGATAATGCTCATCTGAGTTGTAAATAAATATGTATAATTTGAGCTTTATAGCTTCATAGTTTTTTGTCCTGGGATTTGTCTCTCAGGCTACATTCAGGTTGCTCTTATTGCTGGAAGTTCTTGGGGCTTTATGCAGCCAGAGCGGAAGATGTAAAGACAGCACTCAGGGCAGAAAGAAAGTAATGTCACCAACTCTGTTGAAAAAAAAAAATTTAAATTAATGCATTTGATCCCTGACACACACCGCCCACCACCCCATGCTACCTAATGTGTCTTTCTTTTTGGCCGAAACTGAAAGTAGTGACACTGACTTGAGTTTAGAATCCTCATTATTGCTAAGATTCTTTGATAATGCTAATTATGCAAATTGCCCAACATGTGCAAGTTAGCATCTGGCAGTTTCTAAATGCTAAGGACATACTGTACATTTTCGAAATTAAATCTTTGGGTAATCAACATGTCTGAGTTCACATTGCTTGCAAGTACTCTACCATACCTAACCAATCTCACTCCTCATGTTTCAACCTAATCAACCCAAACAATGAGGCAATAAGTAATCAGCAGTACAGGAGGCCGGGTCGATGCCATATTTTAGCGATTCCACAAATATTGGCCTCAAAAAAGAAATAATACAAGATTCTCTTCTCTTTTATTGTCTTTTCATTCCATCACTGCACACAAAGCCCGATAAAAAGATTTGTCCTATCTATGTATCCGTCTCTCGTCAACAATATCAACATATAGTTACAGCGACAAAATCAACTTAAAAGTTATGGACAGTATCCATCGTAAAAATAGTATATATACTGTAAACTCTAATTTCCACTCGGATGTTTCAAGTCTTATTTAAGGACCAGTGTGTACGTTTGAATATATATTCATAATTATGAAGATATAGTTATGAATATTATATTCCATTTCTGCTAATTGATCCCCCTAAAAACTACTCACTTGTCCTTTTAAATCTACAAAGTCATAAAACAAATATGTGTACCATTCAAATGACAACAATCTGATCTCTCCTTGGGAGAACAGATTGAGGTGGGCACCGTAGCAACAGGCAACCCCTCTGCAGCCAGCCAGCCCACAGCTGAACACCACGAGGAGGAGTTGACCCTGCCTCCAGCTCCTGTCACCCTGGACTTCAAGGGACCAGGTCTCTTTGGCCCCGACACTGGCCAGGGTAGGTCAAAGCATCAACTACGTGTATATCTACTGTCAAAAAAATATATATATATATCAGTATTTGTATACATTTGCGTGCCTAATTGTGTGTCTGTATATGTGTGCATAGGTATTAAAACGTTGCCCTCTCTGTGTGCAGGTATGCCAACCTGCCTTCTGTGTGTATGCATTGGTGGGAGTGTGTACTGTGATGACATGGGCCTGGATCATATCCCACTGCTGCCCAAAGACACCACCCATTTTTATGGCCGCTTCAACAAGATTCGACATGTCAAGAACACAGACTTTATCTACCTCAGTGAGGAATCACTTTGGACACACCGACTATAAACTCTTAGATAAATTACATATAATTGACAATACGATATCTTTGATGTTGTTTGTTTCAGATAAACTCCAGTCCGTTGACCTAACAGGGAACCAGATTTCAGGGATGGATGAGGATGCGTTTCGCTCTCTGCCGCAGCTTCAGGGGTTACTGTTGGCTGATAACAACCTACAGGTCATGCCTGAGCTTCCAATCACCATGAAAAACATTGATCTACGTAACAACAGGCTGACCAGTCGTGGGGTACATTCTGAGGGATTCAAGGTAAATATCCTGCATATAAAAAAAATTGAAAAATAATTTTTTGTAATGGTAGTACTAATATTTTGTGGCTCTGGAGGATCTTTGTCAGGTCTGAGAAAATAACTGATGATTTGATAAAAACTTCTTAGAACAGGGTCGACTTACTGGAAAATTTCCACAACGTTCAACCACATTTCAACAGTGCAGTATATATTTTGAATTCTACATTCATTAGGATCTTAGGATCTTAGATAATCTCTTTATATCTTTAAGGCAAGGCTCACAATGTCCAGTAACAGCAGTTTTTACTGGTGAGACTAAATTACTTAATGCACCTTCAACAGCTGAGGGTTTAGTGGGGGCGAAGAGAATACTGCTGGGAGACCCTACTCCTATATCGTAACCTTCTTTCTTTCACAGTTCTTTTTATTGAATTTCAAAATTGACATCAGTTACAAAAAGAACACCATTCCCACCCCACAATGAACATCCCCTAACCCCTGCTGCCATTTGATTATGTTGAACTGGCTCTACCTTATAGAGGAATGTACAATAGTATCATAACAATCAGCTTCACTTTTACGCCTAGTTACAACAAAAAGTTCAAGGGCAGCTGTGATGCTAGGACCTGGTTAACAGAATAACTGAAAATAATGTGGGTCCTTTTAAATCTCTAGTGACCCCCCCAAAGGCAAACACTAGGAGGAAACTTAATTGGAAGCTTGAAGACAATTTATTACAACACCATTTGGTCGCCAACAAAAGCACAACCAAATAAACTGATGAAGTGTCCACAGGATTGTCTCCTTTAATGTGACCAAATAATCCAATGAAAACTAATTATGTCCAAAGCCCTTCAAAATGCCAAAATACAATCCAGGAAAAAGCAATGAATTGCAAAAAGGAAGCACATCCAAAAAGGAATCACACCCAGAAGTAGAGCAGGGAAAAGTACTTCGGCCTTGTCTGTGTTTGCAGCTCAATGTCTATGGTCCTCAAATCACACTGGTTTTCCTATCCCTTCAGTCACACGAGGTACCAGCATATAAAAAGCAAATTGCTAGGGATGTTACATGCTGTGCCGAGGCTTTGGAGCGTGTGTCGAGTAGAGAAGCTGTGAAGTGCGTATTGAGGCTTGTATAATTTTACAGTTATTCCCAAGCCTTTACTGGTGCAAAATACAGTATATCAAAGATCACATGGTTGAGAGATGATATCTGCCTAACACCCTTTCACCAACAGGTGGTTTTGTGTGCACATGAAGCCTCGAGAAATGAACCCCTTTGCAAACCAATTTGCTAGAAAGCTTCAATGCTTGAAGAAGCTTCAGCTTGCCATTACTATTAAATGGGTTGTTTCACTCCCTGGCAAGCTGCCTGGCTCCTCTCTTACTCTTCCGTCTATCCTCACCAAACAAAACCACCAAAATCTCTCCCCCAAACAATTCCCTTTCCCTTTGTTCCCCGGGCCATGACCTCTTTCACCTGTGTAGAACAGAACACCGGATAAGTGCCTTGTGGGAGGCGACAAGTTAAAGCAGGGGTCGAGAGGGACACACTATCTCAGAGGTTTAACATTGAAAAGTTTTTACCATTACACTTTATTCTTTCACATTTGTGGTGTCACAACGTAGTGTTTATCGGATTTACTTAGGCTTTAGGTTAGACAGCACATTCTTTATCTATGGGAGACTGGGAGAAGGCCATCCACCTTCCAACTTAAAGTACCAGGCGGTGTGTAAGGAGGGTACTAAAGGCCACGACTTTATGGCCCCCCACAGGTAACTGCATTCCTTCTGGGATATCCGGTACAGGTAATGTACTTTTTCTGAGTACGAGTATCATATGATTAAAATGTGTCAATGCTCATACTCATGATGAAGGAAAGTCCTCATTGGGTACTAGCTGTTTCCACTGTCCACATTGTTCCATGATAGGGAGCCTGACAAGATTTAGATGGAGTTTCCTGATGTGTTGACAGTGTAATGTGTGCGATGCAAAGCGCACAGTTGGATCAAAAGAGATGTTTCTGCTTAAAATAAGTCATACCCTACATGTCAGCTAACCAGCAAGTCTTACCCAATACTCCATGTTGTAAGTCCATTTTGCGTACAAATTAATGCAGACTGGGAGGTGGGTTTGTCGTGGCTGTTGTTAGCAACAAGAGAGGTTGTCCTGGAGAGCACAGGGTTTAGCCCCAGCAACCTCGTGTTTGGCCATACTGTGCGGGACCACTTAGCACATTTGCAGGACAACTGGAAAAAGACACCATACTATAACCTTATTGAGTCTGTAAACAGTTTCAGGTAGAGGCTTTATAAAGGCCAGGAAGTGGCCAAGAGCAAGTTGAAATCTGCACAGGGCAAGATGACTATGATGGCCAGGTTGAGAGTTGTGTTTTTCTCCCTGAAGATCAAGGCCTGGCTTTGTTGCCCATTGTTACAGCTCCATTTCAGGCAAAGTTTTCGGGTCCATATTCAGTGATGAAGAAGGTGTCAGATCTGAACAATGTGGTAGCTACTCCCAATCATAGGTCACCTACTCAGCTCTGTCATGTGAATTTATTGAAGCGATACTATTCTCGTTTATGTCAGTCAGTCGATGAAAATATATCGGGTGTCCACCCAGTTTGTTTGTCAGTGACTGTGTATCTCCTCATTTTGTGGCATAGAAAGGGTGGGAGGATTTGTCTGGCCCTGATGAAGCAGTACTCAACAGCTGTCTTAAAAACTTGCAATCTCTGCAGGATTTGGAGGGCCATTTGGAGGGTTCCAAGCGCAGCAATATGGTAGACTTGATTGAGCAATATCCATGTCTGTTTGGAGATACACTTACTTGCACACACTCGCCCAAGTCTGATATAACAATCCCAGGTTTTGTTTAGACTTTTGTAAGGTCAATGGTGTTACAAAGCCAAACTCATTTTCACTTCCACTTCCACTTATGGAAAACTGTATTGACCAAGTGAGTGGCTGTTGTGCTTTTGACTTAAATTGAAGTTCTTGCATGCGTACTTTGAGGTCGTTAGCAGTTAGCTCATGATAAAGCATATGGGCTTGTAAATCAGCTTGTGAGGCCACGGGTGACTGAAAGTTGTTTTGAAATGTGTCACGGTGCGGGACACACCTTAAAGACTTTGGCGATAAATGTTCACCAACTGCCCGGCATTGACCGACGGCTGACCGTTGGCTCAGTGTGTGAGGGCCTTAAAAGATATCATATCTTAGATATGCATTTAGGACCACCCAAACATTTGAAACTAACACCCATCCATCCATCCATTATCTTCTGCTTATTCGGGACCAGGTCGCAGGGAAAGCAGGCTAAGCGGACATTCAAGACGACCCTCTCCCCAGGAACGTTTTCCAGCTGCTCCTAGGAAACCCCCGAGGCATTACATATAAGTATAATCTCTCCAGCGTGTTCTGGGTCTACTTCAGGGCCTCTTGCCAGTTGGACGTGCCCAGTTGGTAAAAGGATGGCCATTGTCAAATTTAGGAGCATATATTATTCTTTTTCTTTGATAACTCTATGGTTGAACATCAAAGCCAGATCACATAAAAAGCTAAGTTTGGCCTACTCGGACAGATGATTCTGTGGCAACTGCATTGGAGGGTAGAGGACGGGGGCTGCATTGTCGGACCTGGCATAACTGGGGTATTTCGACAATAGTGTGTCTCTTTTGCTCTAGACACAACTGACAAGTACATCATTTATAAAACACAATCAACGACTCGGTTCCTCTCCTTTGTACCAAAGAGCCGGTCAAAAAAATCGGATCGTTTGCGAACGTAACATCACTAGTTTCTACACCTATATCTGAAGCAGCCAATAACTGTAATGCTGAAGTATCAGACAGCATAATACATCGGTTTTCAAGAGATCCAGCTGCTTTCCCCGTAGGCCTGCAGCCATATTGTTTCATAAAACAATGATTACATGACGGGAAACATGGAAAAATGTGAAGATCTTACAATATACATAGATCTTACTAGATAGTTCATAGTACGTGGTAGTGGATCCCTCTTGTGGATAGTTGCATTTATTACTGTGTTATGTGTTTCTTTTTCATCCATGCAGGATATGAGCCAGCTGGAATTCCTCTATCTGTCCAACAATAACCTGGATTACATTCCTACACCACTACCACTGTGCCTGAGAGTGTTACACCTGCAGGTAGAAGCACATTCATCCAACGCCTCTTCTTCTTTGTTGCCTTGAAAGTGGAAAATTAGTTTGCAGCCAGGTAACCAGATTAGTCACAAATTAATTAATAACAGTTTCAGAACATCATTCCATGTATCAGGCAGGCATTAATGGATGAAAAGGGGCAGATGAAAACTACACAATCTGGCTGGGAATGAGTGGAGAGAGGCCGGTATATACAGTATACTGCTGGACTGATTAGGGAAATGGGAAGAAGGTGAATATGTGAGCCGGGACAGTCAGGTGGTGGAAAAGGCGAGAGATGTTACTGAAGGGCAGGAGTGAGTGTAGCAGAGTACACAGAACAGGTAGCAGAATGAGTACTCGGAGCTGGCTGAAGTTGTGACATCTAACATTGATTTGTTGAAAGCATGAACAGATGTCTGAAAATTAATACATTTTTCACACAGCAAAAAAGGCGCATAAATGTCTTCTTCTTTTGCATGTAGGGACGTTTTGAATTACCTTTCTAGATCTTATACATCCTCAATGGAGTAAGATAAAATGTATGAATACAATTACGAAGCCTTTTGGATTTTGTTGCAAGTAAAGCAGAAACGTGTGATGTTGCACATACATGACCACGTATCTTCATGCTATCGTTGAACCTTTTTGCCTCCTTCTTAAAAAGAAAAAGGCAAAAAAGTACAACGGTTTTACAAGATACCATAGAATTCCTGGATTTTGCCTCTGATTGAGGTGGCTGTCATCACTTTATCCTCTAATTCTGTAAACTCAAGCTGTCATTTCTTATTTCTGTTACGGAATGCTGTGTAGAGTCAACACTGACCCTTCACACGTGTTGATGCTAACACTTTCAGTGCTAACACATCAACAGTGACCTTCTTGTACCCCAATCAGAATAACAACATCCAGTCTCTTCATGAGGACACCTTTTGTAAACGGCATGATCGCAACTTCATCCGCCGTAAACTGGAGGATATCCGTCTGGATGGCAACCCCCTGAACATCGACCGGTTTGCCCAGGCCTACGTCTGCCTGCCACGTCTGCCTGTAGGGAGTCACTGATAGCTGCCAGACACCATGATTTTGTGGGCCGGAAAACCAAAATAAAGAGCTGCAAGAGGCCAAAAGGCTCTTTAGAACTTTAGGGGAACTTATGTCATAGTTACTTTTCGGGGTTGGAATATGTTGTGTTACTCAGAAATACCATCCTTTGGCATGTCATTGGTAAATAAATGTTTTAGGACATATTTTTTTCTGTCTGTTCTGTATGTCGGTTTTCAACACACAATAAGTAACATCTGTTTATAAATGGATAGATATGAGTGTTAGTGTTCCAGCAATATAAGACCCATGTTAATGGGACAGTCTGTGCCACAGTCAAAATGCTTTGATAGTGTAAAATGACATAAAGCACATTTTCAAGGATTTTTTTACTCCAGTGTTTTCCTTTTTATTTCCATTTGGGATTAATATGTTTTGGGTTTTGCCACTGCAGATCCCACGATAGGCTGGTGATGCAAACAGAAAGTGTTATATAGCCATGGAGTGTTTGGCCCAGTTCTAATGTGGCACACTCAAAAACTTCAATGTGCATTCCTGTTTATTCCACAAGGGCTCAGGGCTCATCAGCAAGCGTGTGAGAGCACTCTGGTTAGAGCTTTCCATATGGTACGGATGTTAGAGATGAGAAAAGATTCCAATGTTCACGACTTGTGAACATTTATGACATTAAGAGGGTCGTATGATTAGTTGGTTGTGTAGGGATTAGAATTCTGTGCACTGACATTATAACACCATATCCATAAAATGTTGGTTTAATAACACTGAACAACAGTCTTTTGGCGGATGTTCCATATGTGTTGTACTTCTGTATTGTTAAATGCCAGGTCGTACATTTTGGAGCTTTTCTGATAAATCTAGTTCAAACGTAAAAGCCCTTCACCATAAATATAAACACAGTATTGGAACATTTCTTTGGGGTTAACTACAGGTTTCTGTTTTCATGAAACTGCCTTACCAGAGCAGGTTCAGATAACTATTTAACATCTGATAAAACATTGTAAACAGCTGGTGTTTTAACCAGCCTGCTAGTCAAATGGAATCCTCATTCATCGGTTATTTCTAGTATGTACACTGGCTAGTTTCAGACCCCCTAATTTACACCTAGGATCCCCTAAAGACATTCAAATCTAAATTATTTCCTATTTATCTTTATTGTAAAATGTATTTTATTGTCTAAATGTTGAAAGGTGAGGAGCAACACAGAAAGCAAAACTGGCAATAAACAAACAGCTGATGTAGCCTACATACTGTATGTTGGCGCAGCTGCTGGATTCAATACTCCCGTCACTATTCTGTAAATATTACAGTTAATATATGCAAAATAATACATTCTCAACTGTACATTTCTGCTGCTCCTTATTTACCCAACACAAAAAAGATTTAAAAAAAAAAAATAATAGATAATATTAAAAGTATACTTACATGTTTCCTAAATCTCGAAACAAAATAATAAAAAAGGGGTTTGGAGATTCTTATATTAACATGTCAGGCTGGGTCAGGTCTGCGATTGTTTTAGAGATAACAGCTGATAACAGGTCAGTTCTGATGCAGCATTGCAAAACTGGAAAAGTTCAGGACTGAAGAAGAACATGTTTTTGTTCAAATTGTTAAAACATTTAATATCATTTCTTCTTTTTTCTGTGCGCAACCTTTTTTCTTTCTTTGAACTCATTTATGTCTGTCTCACCTAGGACATGCAACAAATGCATATATATGTCAAACAGTGTTCTTGGACCCAGCTTTATTGTTGTTTATGGCTATATTTTTATATGCATCCTTTTTTTCTTTCCTACCTATGTTAAACTTGACTAGGCGTTTGAACGATGGCCGTCGTCTTCTTGTGATGCCAACAAAAGCACTGAGCTTGAAGGAGATCCATCCTGGTGACATGATTTGCTCTCTCAACTTGATCAATGCATTGCCCAAGTTGAGTAATACGGGAAATCCTCAGGCTTTGTCACACCGTACACCTTCCTAAAGTTCACAACAAAATGTGTTGCATCTCCTACATTGACAACATGCACTGCTTTGAACTGGAACCCGAAACAAGGTAGGTCGGCAGAAAGCAAACTGCATGTCAGATTTAAATTTATTGTCGCAGGGTGATGTTTCTTTTCACAGCCAGTACGCAGAAACATACAGATAAACGAAGCAGCATACAGATAGCAACATATAGGTATAAACATGGCAGCATACACATATAGACAGTACACAAAATCTTCATGTATACATTCAATCAATTATCCCAGTTGACAGCAGGGTCAGTGCTGCAGATTGTTCAAGGCAAGGAACAAAACTCCTGCTGAAGCGAGCTCTTCTCCATGTTAGTGTTCTGTCTCTTCTCACGTGGAAGTAATGTGAAGTGTTGGTTTAGGGCAGGTGGTAGTGCCCCCCAGTGGGCGTTCAGAGAAGGTGCTGGAAGCAATATTTTTGAAAGGGGTTTATGTGTTTTTGGGGGGCATTTGTGTTATAGGCTATGCTATGTTGTTAAAGCTAAGATTTGAAAAAAAGAGCGAGGCAAAGTCCTTGTATGTGTAAATTTACTTGGCAATAAACCAAATTCTGAATTGATTCTGACCAGTGTTCAGACAACAACAACATTTTCTTTAAATAGTATTTATTATTATTTAGAAATTGTATTATATAACTTCAATCTCAGAGAATTTTTGTTTTTATAATAACATAATATAGCAGCCTAATAAGAAGAAAAATAATATAAGAATTTAAATACAAAATTAATATAATCAATATGTAATATAAATAATAAATACTAAGAATAATAATCATAATAATACAAACAGAATAATATTCAACATTAAAATTTAGGGGAGACAATTAGCCTACATTTTATTTGATGGGGGCGGTAAGGGACCTGGATAATGGAGAGGGGGGCGCTGACCCAAAAAGATTGAGAACCACTGGTTTCGGGGGTGATCAGTGTCTTTTGATATTGTGAGTGCCAGGCGTGTGATAGATCTGATGTTCATATCTGACAGATGAGGGATTCTGTTAAAGGAATGCTATACCCGCAAAATGACCATTTGTATATCAATTACTCTCCCTGTGCTAAAAAAATGTTCTCGCATGCCTGTACGGTTAATGAAGAATAAAAAAAAAAGGTCTTGATTAATTTAAGTATGGTGTCTGTGTTTAACGACAGCTAAACTATATTGAAACATCACATTACAAACTCTCACACAGTTCGTTCAGTATAATCCAAGTCTCATTGATCCGGTCGTATGCTCGCTACTCCCCAAACACGTGCTAAAACCTTGCGATTTAATACACTACGAACTCGTCTGGACAAGTAACGTCCCTGAACGAGAGTTTTATGCATTAACACAACCAAAATGATCAAAATATTAAAACTTGAAAAGCGTGTCTAGTGATGCACAAGTGTTAATGACAAGTAGAACACTTTACTCCACAATGAACAGACAGTGAAACAATGTATAAGGTTATGTATTGTTTGATGTTTTATTGCTAATTTGCACACAAAGAAGTTGCTACCACTAGCAGCTTAATATTCAGATATTTCCAGCAGGTGTTGCTGGTAGCCAAAACAAAGCTAAAAGGTGAGTGAATATTGGCCATAAACACAGCTCCAAATGAATGTAAATCTTTCTCCATATATAATGCATTATAAGGTGATAATATGTCAATATTGTGATAGTATTATGTGATCAAGCCAGTGCAATAAGTTCACACCAGCCTGATGTTTAATCATTTCAGAAGTTAAGGAAAGTTTTTCTGTAACAGGTGGGGTTTGTGTGGTATTACAGAGTTTTTCCTGGTTCTAAGCCTGTTGCTCGACACTGGTTGCAAGTGGGGTTGGCGGGGTTGGCAGCCCCTTTCATCACAGTACTTCTTTTCATCTGTTGAGAAGCTCCTGCCATCTCCATTTTGACAAGTCAAAGGCTGTGACTTTGAAGTAATTTGACAGACATTGATGGTCAGAGGCCAATTCTTCCAATCTACTGTTAATAAAGGCTGAAAAAACAAAGGGAAAAGAATTAAACAGTCACGTAATCTCAGTTTCCGGCAAATATGCAAGCAAGCAAGTTATGCATTAAATCACCATTACAATAAAGAACAGTGTAGGCTACATGTGGAATCCTGGTGACTGAGTGTTTAAACAAACCATATAGCTGCAATGCCACTGGCTCGATTACAAAAAATATTTGTTGCATGTTGTCTCCCCCATTGTTTCCTGTCTGTCTGCATACTACAAACCAACAGTGTACAATGCATTCACAAAGAAGGAAAGGTATAGGGATACAATAGGGTTTGTTCTCTAAATATGATGACATCATCACTTCTTGAATGGGAGCTAAGATAACATTTCAAATATCAAATACCAATTACCTAGGGTTTAGAGTTTTGCTTGTGCCCTGTTTGGCTGTGTGGAGGACATATTCACTGCATGAAGAGAGGGGAATCTGAAAGTAATCTGTATCTCATGTATGTCTATATGTATGAACTATATCTGTACATTTTGTTGTTGTATTTTACGTGTTGTTAATGCATTTGTTTGCTCATTAATAAATATAAAGACATATGATGACACTTTCTGTTAAATTACCCTAGACCTGGACTTTTAGTCTATACATGTGTATAAATACATTAGAAAAACATAAGAAAACATGATAACAGGATATATTAAGAATATAATTATATAATTACAGCTGCAAGCACTGACAATGATCATTGTGTGTGAACAGCACTCACAACAAACTGTAGAAAGAAACAAGAGTATCAGAGATGTTGTGGTTACATGGTGTCATGGCACATCTTTTATACCACTAGGCCGCCAGGACAATACAGCTTGTTTTTGGAAATCATAGCTAATGACTAAGTTGGATAAAATCAGGTTATTGAGGTTCATTAACTTCCTAAGCAGTCAATGCCTCCATATCAGGTACAGGATATGTGTTGTCCCTGTGTCCACATAAAATCAATTCATATACCATGACACAAATGTATCCGATTAATTATAAAAACCTGGAGGACATTATATAACATCTAAAATCCTTGATATTCTACCAACAGGCTTTTTCAAAAACGTTTCAAATTGTATGGCCTCAGATCTTCAACTAATTGTCAACACGTCTCTTATCTCAGGTGCATTCCTACAGGCCTTAAAAACTGCAGTCATCAAGCCACTCTTAAAAAAGAACAATCTCGACACGTCACAAATTAATAATTATAGGCCCATTTTAAACCTCCCATTTTAAGTAAAATCATTGAAAAAGTTGAACAACTTCTTGGCTCTGAACAACTGTTTTGATGTCTTCCAGTCAGGCTTTCGACCTCACCACAGCACTGAGACGGCTCTTGTTAAGGTCTTCAATAACATCTACTTAAACACAAACAGTGGCAGAATCTCAGTCTTGATATTATTAAATCTCAGTGCTGCTTTTGATGCGGTAGACCACAACATATTACGAGACCAACTCGAAAACTAGGTGGTGACTCTCGGTTTTGAATCCTACTTAAAGGACAGTGCCTTCTTTGTCTCTATAGGTGATTACACATCTGAGAGGACAAATATGACATGCAGAGTTTTCACCAGGGGGACTATGGTCCAATACCAGCACTGAGTAAGTGCTTTGAATAAATAAATGGTTGGATGTGTCAGATGTGGATCTGCAATTAAACACAGATACAACTGAGGTAATTGTTTTGGATCCAAGGAGGAACAATTAAAAGTCAGCACTCAGCTTCAATCAGCAATGTTAAAAACCACAGACAAGACCAGAAATATCATGGACTCAGACCTGAACTTTAACAGTCATATTAAGACAATTACAAAGTCAGCCTACCATCACTTTAAGAATATATCAAGGATTAAAGGATTTATGTCTCAGCAGGATTTGGAAAAACTTGACCATGCATTATCTTCAGTGGACTCGACTACTGTAAGGGTGTCTTTACAGGTCTCAATAAAAAATGGATTAGACAGCTGCAGCTGATTCAGAACGCTGCTTCTCGAGTCCTCACTAACACCCAGAAAGTGGCTCACATCACTCTAGTTTTGAAGTATTTCCACTGGCTTCCTGTCTGTCAAAGAATTGACTTCAAAATGCTACTGCTGGTTTATAAAGCACTAAATGGTTTAAGGCCAAAATACATTTCTGATCTTCTCCTACATTATGAACATCCATAACTCTCAGGTCATCTGGGACGGCTCTGCTTTCTGTCCCCAGAGTCAAGACTAAACATGCAGAAGCAGCGTTCAGCTTTTATGCTTCATATATCTCTAACAAACTCCCAGAAAACTGCAGGTCCGCTGAAACTCTCGCTTCTTTTAAATCAAGGCTGAAGACTTTTCTGTTTGCCGCTGCCTTCTGTTAAATCATAAAATTATTCACATCTTGCACTGCATTGTAACTTTTATTTTTGTGTTTTACACCTCTCTTATTCTATTTCAGCTTGATTTTATTTCTATTTTCTTGGATATTTAATGACTATTTTAAATTGTATTTAATTTTTGTTTTCATAATGTGTTTCTGAAGTCATTTTTAGAGAATAAAGTCAATTCTGGAAAGGGAATCCAATTTTTCAAAATGCAGTCTTTTTGAAAAAAATTTAATAATTTTTGAAACGTGAGGTCACCTTTTAAAAAAATAAGTGTTTTTTGGAAAGTGAAGACATCTTTAAAAATTGAAAAAGAAATTGGGAAATTAATTCATATTTGGGAAATAAAGTCATATTTGCAAAATGAACAATTTTTTTGGAAAGTGAAGACATTTTTGGAACATGAGGTTTGTTTCAACAGTTTGAAGGGGGGGGGTTATATGTCTTGTTCATTACTTGTTAAATGTAGTTGTACTTGTATTGTGTGTTATTTTATTAGCTTTGTGCATTCAGTTTTTCTTTATCATTCAAATTGGATAGACACTTATATAACTGAGAAGCTCTAATGACAGTTAAGTTATATTCAGTCCCAGCTAATGGTATTGTTAACATAACAAGTTGGAAAGTTTTTATCATGCGGTCAAAAGAAAGAGGGTTCTTTCCAAGCTACAACATCCGACAGGAAACTCACCTTAGAAATGAAAAAAAATCTAGGATTCATATAGACTGGGTAGGGCAGGTGTACCATTCAAAATTCAATTCTAAAAGTAGTGGATTAGCTATACATTCATAAAAATGTTAAAAATTATGTCACGTACACCAATACTGTACTGTATTATCCAATCTTTTTGGACAATATAGTTCATGTCTCCATAGAGCAAACAGTAAAAAGGTGCACTATACTTAAGGATTCAGCAAAACAGACTGTTAACATACACAGACATACGCATGAGCACACAGACCTGTGACTTGTGTTGCTGTTGGTGTTTTTTAGATTGTTGTTGGCGACTCCTTCTGCCATCTGCAGAGGGCGCTGGCTCGTGGCCTGATTGGCATTGGCTGTGTCAGAAAAGGGGTCCGAGTGGTTTCCAAAAAGGTCACCTTGCCTCTGTTTTAGAGAAGATGGTACAGTTATTGTGGGCTGTATTCATAGTTGACACATACTGTATGTCACCTAATGTCAAATACAAGTTAATACAAAAGCCATACACATTAGTATTGAGACCGTCAGTTATATATATATATATATTTGCATCATGCTTGTTTTTTTTGTTTATGCCCTTGTGTATTTATTTGTGAGTAAGTGCTATGGCTCACTCAACTAAAGCTGCAAAAATGTGACTGAATGACAGTCGACAACAAATACTTCTGCATATTCAGGGAGAAAAAAAGCAATACTTGTAAAGCAGTTACAATCTAACTTGATCTCTAAGTTGAGTGACAACAGAAGTTGTGGTACTACAGGCTTCATTACAGCCTGATAAAAGGGGTTTATGTAATCTCCATTATTTGGTAATAACTTCATTATTTGGTTTAAGTGATGTTTAATCTTATGAGGGATCATACTTTCAAAGTCCAATAGCAGTTTATTGTTTTCAGATAGGCTCTCCTACACTGCTGTTTGTAAAACGATACATAATTCCTTACATACGTCCTTCCCTCACTCCCTCCACATATCCAATCATCTTCCATCCTGTCCTGTTACCCTGAAGATACCCTCCACAGCAGCTTCGTCAGTAGCTCGGTCCATCTCTTCCTCCGTCACAAGGTCCCCAGAGATAGCCCTGTGGAGCTCCGGAGCTGCTTCCTCCTCGATGTTCCTCAACCCTGCCTGATCGACCGAAAGAAAGGTGCGGTTAGTGAAGAAAGCAAGAGCCAAACCCACTCGTGTGGATGTTTGAGACCACCATCTGCAGGTCGATAATGAAATATTGGAGTGGGGTATGGAATAGATACATGTATATAGAAATATGTGTATAACATATTTTGTGTTTATTGACGTAGTTGTTGTACTTGGGATGTTTGTCAGTAGTTTACTAGTAAAAAGGAGGAAAAAGGAGTACTCGTAAAACATGTGAAGGACTTTTATATTTATATTTATTGTATATGTATATGTATAAAAAGAGGAATCCTAAATCATTTTTAAAACTATGACCAAAAGAAATGTTGGATGAATCAGTTTTGTTCAGACCTTCAAAAAGACACTTAAATTTGAATTTAAAACTTTACAAAACAAATTTTGAATATGAAAGCATATGTGCATACAACTAGAAGGGGAACTTTCCACTGCTGAGAGTAAATAAAGTTCATAAAAAAAATCATATTTACTTAAGTAACTTTGTTATTTAGTTGTAAATGACCCCAATAATGTTTCCTTTACACACAGAAGTGATTTATTTTGAAAGAACAATAGATATATGTGACAAATGTATCTTGACCTTAAAAAGGGTAACGGTAAAAGCAAACAGTCGGGTGAATGGTAAGAGTGCAATTTGAGTTTAGCTCCAGTCAAAGATGAAAAGACTTCTATGCACATTTAAAGAAGAGTAAATTCCTTATTCTACAGCACTATCATGTCCTACACACTAAGATAAAAGAGATAAATGCTGGTACCATTATCCTTACTTACCGTAATTTCCGGACTACAAGCCACTACTTTTTTCCCACACTTTGAACCTCGCGGTTTATACAATGACGCGGCTAATTTATGGATTTTTCCCACTTTCACAAGCTTCATGTCGCCAAAAAACTGAGCAACGTCACATAATGTGACGTAAATCGAGCGCGCTCAAACTTCCCGTTCATTACGGTAATTAACTTTTTTACGAAATTTCTCGGTGTTTCATTCAGTGTACCAAATGAACCTCTAAAAACATTATGCCAACCTTCAATTGCATTATTAGTTCTTGGAATGTCTTCAGCAGCGGACATTATGAACAGCGGACATTATGAACAGCGGACATTTTAAACAGCGGACATTATGAATGGTCACGATTCTGATTACGGTAGTCATTTTGTCACCCTCATCATGGCAAAGACACGGAGAAAGGCATATGATGCAGCTTTCAAGTTGAAGGCGTTTAAAAGCCTATTTATTTTTGTTCCAAGCCGTGTTTCGCTAAAGCCTGTGTAAAGTTAATTTGTTTCAATGTACCGGTAGGCACCTTCGGTTTATAGACATGTGCGGCTTATTTATGTACAAAATACATATTTTTTAAAAATTCAGTGGGTGCGGCTTAGATTCAGATGCGCTGAATAGTCCGGAAATTACGGTACTATTTTGAATTGATCAAAGAATTATTAAAACATTCACCACACGTCACATAGTATTTTTCTTACCTGTATCCCATGGCT
Organism: Bovichtus variegatus; assembly: GCA_943593645.1. Classification (NCBI taxonomy): domain Eukaryota; kingdom Metazoa; phylum Chordata; class Actinopteri; order Perciformes; family Bovichtidae; genus Bovichtus; species Bovichtus variegatus. Next base: position 3,206,806 of record CALSCE010010661.1, read on the forward strand.
AGCACTTTTCTTGGTGGACTGGCAGCCATAGTACTCTTCCTGTCTCTTCTTCATTTTCCTGAAATAATCCTGGATTAGGAAGGTGGCATAGAACTTTCCCACTGTCACCTCATCATCTGTTAAAACACAGAAATACATGCAAATTGTTGAAAAGGTGTAACATTTAAATATGTTAATCCCTGGCACAGTGGCTATTTTAGAACAGCCCAGACTCACCAGGGTTCACTTTACATTATTAAGGTGTGACAAAAAAGCACAATTGCTTTCAAAGTCAATGGAAAGGAGCAAATAGACAGAAATGTGCAAATGTAATGAGGCGTCGAAAATATTTCTACATGAAAATATTCCAACTTGAGTGAACAATTTGCACTTATCTCAAGCTATATATAGATTTTATATACATGTACTACATGAATACCAGTTGAAGAAAAATAAGATCTGAAACTGAGAAAATAAGATCTGAAATTGAAGTAAGTAAAAAAAAAAAAAAATGTAATTGCGGAAAAAGGATTTTTAATAGTTGAATATGAATTGAAAAAAAAAAAAGAAATACCTGAAATCAATACAATTTACATTTTAATTGAAAAACCTTCAAAAATAATGAGACAAAGGAAATTGAAATTAAAGACAATCAAAATGTTGGGATTTTGTACGAGCAATGTCCGGTTATTAACACAGATGAATGATAATTGATATAACCATTAATAAGATTTTCTAATAATGTGACACCGCAATTATGTGGGTGCAGCATTATCAGAAGAAATTAGTATTTCTTAAAAATAATTAATAATTATATCAATTAGTATGTAAATTAAGTCAAATTTACATTAAATCATGTCAATGGGGCACCAACTGTGCGTTGAAGTGAAACAATAGCCAGTTAATGTATTCTTATAAAATAGTCTCATAAAATATACGAGACTATGAAAAGGAACCCTGATTGATAATTAAATTAATAACTGTTGGTAACTCACACAAACATATACACAAATACTTTCTTCGTTTTGCTTCGGTAGTTAAGACATTTAGCTGAATTAGATATTGTGTGTTTTTAAACGTCAACAGGGCTCTTTTGAGTTCTAATCAATATTCTGAGTTTCCACAGTTACGTTACTCCGGTTGTTCCGTTACCTAGGGGATAGCAACTGTTATTTATCAGGTTTCAAGATCAATACTTAAGCTTCCATCCATCCATCCATCCATCCATCCATCTTCATCCGCTTATCCGGGGTCGGGTCGCGGGGGCAACAGCTCCAGCAGGGGACCCCAAACTCCCTTTTCCCGGGCCACATTGACCAACTCTGACTGGGGGACCCCGAGGCGTTCCCAGGCCAGTGTGGAGATATAATCTCTCCACCTCGTCCTGGGTCTTCCCCGTGGTCTCCTCCCAGCTGGCTGTGCCTGGAACACCTCCCTAGGGAGGCGCCCAGGGGGCATCCTTACCAGATGCCCGAACCACCTCAACTGGCTCTTTTCTTCGCAAAGGAGCAGCGGTTCTACTCCGAGCTTCTCTCGGATGACTGAACTCCTCACCCTATCTCTAAGGGAGAAGCCAGCCACCCTTCTGAGAAAACCCATTTCGGCCGCTTGTACCCGCGATCTCGTCCTTTCGGTCATGACCCAACCTTCATGACCATAGGTGAGAGTAGGAACGAAGATAGACCGGTAGATCGAGAGCTTTGCCTTCTGGCTCAGCTCTCTTTTCGTCACAACGGTGCGGTAAAGCGAGTGCAATACCGCGCCCGCTGCTCCGATTCTCCGGCCCATCTCCCGCTCCATTTTCCCCTCACTCGTGAACAAGACCCCGAGGTACTTGAACTCCTTCACTTGGGGTAAGGACTCATTCCCTACCCGGAGTAGACAATCCACCGGTTTCCTGCTGAGAACCATGGCCTCAGATTTTGAGGTGCTGATCCTCATTCCAACCGCTTCACACTCGGCTGCGAACCGATCCAGTGAGTGCTGAAGGTCACAGGCTGATGATGCCATCAGGACCACATCGTCTGCAAAAAGCAGCGATGCGATCCCCAGCCCACCAAACTGCAACCCCTCCTCCCCCCGACTACGCCTCGATATCCTGTCCATGAATACCACAAACAGGATTGGTGACAAAGCGCAGCCCTGGCGGAGGCCAACACCCACCGGGAACGAGTTCGACTTACTGCCGAGAACACGGACACAACTCTTGCTTTGGGCTTACAGGGATTGGATGGGCCTCAAAAGCGCCCCCCTCACCCCATACTCCCGCAGCACCTCCCACAGTATCTCCCGGGGGACCCGGTCATACGCCTTCTCCAGGTCCACAAAACACATGTAAACCGGATGGGCATACTCCCAGGCCCCCTACAGGATCCTTGTGAGAGTGAAGAGCTGGTCCGTTGTTCCACGGCCAGAACGGAATCCGCATTGTTCCTCTTCAATCTGAGGTTCGACTATCGGCCGAACCCTCCTTTCCAGCACCTTGGAGTAGACTTTACCCGGGAGGCTGAGCAGTGTGATACCCCTGTAATTGGCACACACTCTCTGGTTCCCCTTTTTATACAGGGGGACCACCACCCCGGTCTGCCACTCCTTAGGCACTGTTCCCGACTTCCACGCAATGTTGAAGAGACGTGTCAGCCACGACAGCCCCTCCACACCCAAAGCCTTCAACATTTCTGGACGGATCTCATCAATCCCCGGGGCCTTGCCACTGTGGAGTTGTTTGACTACCTCAGTGACTTCCACCAGGGAAATTGCTGATGATCCCCCATAATCTTCCAGCCCTGCCTCTATCAAAGAGGGCGTATTAGTCGGATTGAGGAGTTCCTCAAAATGCTCCTTCCACCGCCCGAGTACCTCCTCAGTTGAGGTCAACAGTGTTCCATCCCTGCTGTAAACAGCTTGGATGGTTCCCCGCTTCCCCCTCCTGAGGTGCCGGACAGTACGCCAGAAGCACTTTGGTGCCGACCGAAAGTCCTTCTCCATGGCTTCTCCGAACTCCTCCCACACCCGCTGCTTTGCCTCTGTCACGGTCGAGGCCGCTGCCCTTTGGGCCTGTCGGTACCTTGCAACCATCTCTGGAGTCCCCCATGATAACATATCTCGGAAGGACTCCTTCTTCAGTCGGACGGCTTCCCTGACCACCGCGGTCCACCACGGTGTTCGAGGGTTACCGCCCCTTGAGGCACCTAAGACCTTGAGGCCGCAGGCTCCCACCGCAGCTTCAGCAATGGAAGCTTTGAACATTGACCACTCAGGCTCAATGCCCCCAACCTCCACAGGGATGCCAGAGAAACTCCGCCGGAGGTGTGAGTTAAAGGTCTCTTGGGTATGGGCCTCCTCCAGACGTTCCCAGTTCACCCGCACTACCCGTTTGGGCTTACCAGGTCTGTCCAGACTCTTCCCCCACCCCCTGACCCAACTCACCACCAGATGGTGATCAGTTGACAGCTCCGCCCCTCTCTTTACCCGAGTGTCCAAAACATGCGGCCTCAGATCAGATGATACGATTACAAAATCGATCATCGATCTTCGGCCTAAGGTGCTCTGGTACCATGTACACTTATGAGCATCCTTATGTTCGAGCATGGTGTTTGTTATGGACAGCCCATGTCTAGCACAGAAGTCCAATAACAAACAACCACTCGGGTTGAGATCAGGGAGGCCGTTCCTCCCAATCACGCCTCTCCAGGTGTCTCCATCGCTGCCCACGTGCGCGTTGAAGTCTCCCAGTAGAACTATGGAGTCCCCTACTGGAGCCCCCAACAGGACTCCATTCAGGGTCTCCAAGAAGGCCGAATACTCTGAACTGCTGTTCGGTGCATATGCACAGACAACAGTCAGAGTTTTCCCCCCCATAACCCGTAGGCGTAGGGAGGCGACCCTCTCGTCTACCGGGGTGAACTCCAACGTAACGGCACTCAGCCGGGGATTTGTGAGTATCCCCACACCCGCCCGGCGCCTCACACCCTGAGCAACTCCAGAGAAGAATAAGGTCCAACCCCTATCCAGGAGTACGGTTCCAGAACCGAGACTGTGCGTAGAGGAGAGCCCAACCAGATCTAACTGGTAGCGCTCCGCCTCCCGCACAAGCTCCGGCTCTTTCCCCCACAGAGAGGTGACGTTCCACGTCCCCAGAGCCAGCCTTTGCCGCCCAGGTCTGGTCCGTCGAGGTCCCCGACCTTCACTGCCACCCGTCTGGCAATGTACCCGACCCCAACGGTTCTTCCTGCGGGTGGTAGGCCCACATGATGGAGAGGGGGGGGGTGCCACGTTGCTTCTTCGGGCTATGCCCGGCCGGGCTCCGTGGCAAACCCGGCCACCAGGCGCTCGTTGACGGGCCCCCCTTCCAGGCCTGGCTCCAGACGGGGGCCCCGGGCTTCCTCCGGGCAGGGTCACACCTCCTCTTTTTTGATGTTGCATTGGGGTTCTTGAACCATTCTTTGTCTGGCCCCTCGCCTGAGACCAATTTGCCATGGGAGACCCTACCAGGAGCACTAGGCTCCCGACAACACAGCCCTCAGGTTCATAGGAGCACCCAAACCCCTCCACCACGGTAAGGTGATGGTTCTCAGAGGAGTACTTAAGCTTTCAGTTTGAAATTATAGCATTTCATTTACAATTTTGTTTCTCAAAATTTGACCCAATTTTGTCTCCACACAGGAACACGGCACACCTGGTCGAATTTGTGCAAATAAGACATGAAGCTTAGCGTGAGTTCCATCAGGAAGGCTGATCTTCCTGCTTACTCTATTGATTTATTGGCTCCCTCGCTCTCTCTGTTTGTCCCCGCTTCCAACTCAGTCAGCTGACCGAGGGCGTTCACTTTTTCAGTCAAATCAAAATGTTTTGCCACATCCTCTGTGAGGCAAATATCTTGCTGCTGCCAAAGTTTAAAAGTGCTCCTTTCCCTGCTGCTGTCAGCTAACATGTCACTGTCCGATCGATGCGTTCCTCCTCCATCCCTTTCACCTCCAATCTTCAATAAGTATCTAATCGCCAAAGACTAATTTTTCTTCAACTTTCATATTTTGCACTTTGTCAATTAATCTCATCACCCTTTAAGCATATCTTTCAATAAAGCCTCTCCTGATTGAAATGTCGTAAATTCAACTCCAAGTCTCCAAGCACACCTGCTACTGTGGTTCAGATGTTCTCATTGCTTGTCTTATAGCTCGGAAACAGCTGAACCAATCGCAGTGGAGCAGGACAACAATGGCTCAACAGATAGACAGAGCCTCCCCAGGTAATCACATTGTTGCCTGAAGGGAGAGGCAACTCGGAAACACACGGCGCCGCAAATACATTTACAGCTGTGTGTGTGTGTTAGGGGAGATCGGATCATGTCATTCAGCACTTGTTGGAATGTTGGAAAGGAATCTATGAGGAAATCTTCCTGGCAGACTTTAATATTGCATCAAACACTATCAACTAGAAGTGCTTGTTACTAACTCTATTTACAGTGTGTAAGACCTGACACAATTTACTGAAACATTGCCTCCTTGAGACAAAATCTAGGGTTGTTTTTTTCTTCTTCTGACCTCCTATAGGTGGGATGACTTGATCCAGAAGTTTCATGCTGGTGCGCTTCCAGATCTTCTTGATAATTGCCCTCAGCTCCTCGTTTGCATGTTCAAAATTACCTGTCAAAAAGCAAAAATAATGAGACAAAGGAAATTGAAATTCAAAACAATCAAAATGTTGGGATTTTGTACGAGCAATGTCCGGTTATTAACACAGATGAATGATAATTGATATAACCATTAATAAGGATTTCTAATAATGTGACACCACAATTATGTGGGTGCAGCATTATCAGAAGAAATTAGTATTTCTTAAAATTAATTCCTAGGGGATAGCAACCGTAACTATTTTGCTGAGTTGCCTCTTCGCAAAATGCTTTCTAGTAGGCAGTGATGCAGTGTATATGTTAAGGACTTTTATTGTGAAAGGGAAAGCCGACACGCCCGCAGTCTGAATTGCATTGTAAAGCGAGGGAACCAATCTAAACGCCAATGCTGTCATTATTCTACAGCCATTACATTATGCCATCATCCTATACTTCATAATGATAGTTAAACCTGTCTATTGCCACTTTAAACAGATATTGTGAAACATGTTGGTAATATTTCATGCATGTAGGAGAGTGTGGCTTGTGGTTCATTTAGAAGTCAAAGTCAAAATTCCAACAAACTTTGTAGTTTTGCTTGAGTTTTGACCTCTTCAGGCTGTTTCCCTTCACCATGCACCTTGGAAGTAGGTGAAAATGTGCCAAAAATCAACACCTGATCCCAACTAGGAACTCGTGATAAGAAAGTAATTCTTTAATATAGTAAGTCGTATGTAGTGACTCTCTAGAGATCTCGTTTCATTTTGACAGAGTCTTCTGTTTCTTCATTCGTTCTACTTTGATTCAATGTTGGAAGACAATCAATGAGGGAAACTTACATTTTCAACCCTTTATAATATTTTATAATATTTATAAAAAAAATATAGATAATATCTGGTAGGATTGAGTGACTTTACAGTGACTTTAGGGTGAACTTAACATTACAATAATTCAAAGTTTTAAATATCCCCTACAGTAAAATGCCATGTCCTTTTTTTTAATTTAAATCAGTATTGTATTAATACATCCTGATTTAATCCAACTTTGTTTTTATAGCTACTCAACATGGAATTTATATTGTTTCTTATTTGGTATCAGTGTTAAGGGACAACACACCCACACAATGATCGCCACCCCCAGTACGCCGGCGTGAACCAGCACAAAAGGGCGATTCCATTCCTTTCATGCCCTCTACTTTTAATAAGTAATTTACCGCTTGCAATTGTCATAATATTGCTTATGTTTTTGAACTTCCTCACCTTGGAAACCACTTTGAGCTTATGGCTTAAAAAAATAAAAATAAAATATATATATATATATATATATATATATACAGTATATATTATTTTACCGTCTGAATGTGTGCGTTTCAAGACACCAACAGCACTGACAGACCGGGATATTAAATCACAAATACAGTTTATCTCTGTCACGTTTACATTCCTTGCCTGATGTTATGAAGGAATGTCTCGTTGGTCCGTACCTGTAGCTCACGGACCGAAGCAGATTTTTATTTTTATTTTTTTTCTCTCTGCTATTGTTCTGCCTACTTTGTTCAAGGCACAAATGCAACATTTAGACTTTGCAACACGGGTAACTGCAAAAAAAAAAAAAGGCAGAATTGCAAAGCTGCAAAACTTTATAGACATGATTGCGCTGTGATATCATTAGTGCAATTAGTAACAGTCATTTAAAAAACTTTTTGACTGAAGACAACTGCCTGCTGTTGCCAAAAACGCTGCTATGAGAGCAGAAAAGGCCCAGACACACTAAACCAAACAACAAAGAACTAGCAGCGTCGAGGGGCCGAGGGTTTTGTCGCCTCACGTCGTCTGTGTCTTAGCCAAAAATGTGCACTTGACCACACCGCAAAGACTACAGCCAACGGCCAACTAGCATGTACGTTCTGCGCCTGTGCGAGAGGAAATAACTCTCCGGAACAGCAGGCGGTGGTAGTGTGTCTTTGTTATTCAAAAGAAGCAACAGGAAGAAACAAGGCCCTTGGTGCGTCATGGCTTTGAGAGTGACCAAAACATTAAAGTTGTGGGCAGGAGATCACAATAAAGCTCCATAATGCTGAGGGGAGCTGCAGATTCAGCTGATAATTCCCTACAGATTCATTACGACCAGAGACCCCATTTACATTGTCAATTAATGCATTGTTGACATAAAAATATCCATTATAGCCGCTTCAATATGGGTCCTGCCCTATTATTATTATTATTGTTATTATTATTATTATTCATATTAAAGGCCCCGTGGTGAAGATGGCCGCTGTGCAGGTTAATCTAATTAGGTTTGAAACTATAAGCCATGTCTGGAAATGAGCGTGCTAGATGTCAAGGCCATATTCACTAGAATAACATAAATATAAATATACACATAGATTGTTGATAACACCAACCTTCTGTCTTTATTTTCAGGGCAGTTCTAACCAGGGCAAACAGTGTGGCGTTGAAGGTGACTGTTCCATCACTGTTGAGAGGCATGTTCATGGAGACCAACCTCTGTAGAAACACACACAGGTCAATGTGGAAAATGTTCCTCAAATCTGGTTTAACGAAACACTTACAAAACAAAAAACAAAAAAGAGCTAAAAGAAATGTATATATATTGATAATGATATATACATTTTCAGTTTTATTCCGTTTCAGGTCATTATCCCTTTTCAGTTTGTATGAAATATTCTATATCCATTTTCCATAAAATCGGTAAAAATCTGTAAAAGATAGGTTCACACATTTTCAAGTCTGTCAAATATATGTAGACTGAAAAGGGTTTTGCTTGTTGTAATCATTTCTCCTGTTCATCTTGTCCATTAAAATATACAAAACCCACAGTCCAAAATCAAGTTCAACATTGACTTGAAGGTTTCAGTCTTACTTGAGTTAAGCAAATCAATTAATCAATCTTCCAGAGTTGAGATCTGTTCATGTCAAATGACTTCATTGTCTTTCCCCAGACAGTGTTTCCATGCTGAACTGCAGTGGAAAGTTAATTACAGACAGAAGGGACTAAAAACCTTGAACTTTAAAACACCACTTGATGCGTCTGCCTCATATTAAGTCAGGATAAACTTTGCAGTTTGTTTTTGCACAGTACAAGGATTTTTCTCCCCATTACTTATGTTGAAAACATTCTCTTAATCTTGCCGGTATGAACAGGAAGAATGAATACAGCAAAGAAAACATGTTCCAATGTTCATATTGGCACCTGACTGTTGTTTAAAGACACACTTGAACAATTATGAACCATTCTGTCGATCTTTTAATTTGAAAATTTCCCATCTGAAGCTTTTTTTAATTTATCTTATGTTCTCAATATCAGTCTTAGGCAGTGGCCTCATATAGGATCCAAGTGGCCTGAGGGTAGAAACTCTTCCTGAGCACATGTATGCCGATATATAATATATAATAATATAAAGAATATTATTAAAATGTCGGTTGTTCCACTATTGTTAAATACACAGAAGATTTTTAGTTGTAGCAGTTTGGTATATTATAGTGTATACTAACTTATTCTTTATATTTTTATATTGTGTATTCTATATATTTTTATTCTAGCGTTTATTAATTTATTTATTGTGTATTTTATTTATTGTTTTGTAATGACTTGATAACCTGCTGCTGCTGTAACACGATCATTTCCCAATTTCCATCCATCCATCTTTCTCACCTTGCAGGCGATACGATGAGGACAAAACTTGCCGAAACCCAGAGGAGGGGGTATTCTTCGTAGGAGTGTCACCACATCAAGGTGCTTAATACGCCCACTGAAAAACAATACACATAAAATGATGTTATGCTCACACACACACCCAGACAGAGGATATTTTGCAAATTGAGAAAATTATCTAAACATACATTGATCATTTTTCTGCAATGTATCTTCTATGTATACATGTCACTCTTTTATTTCACTAATAAAATAAAATAATCAAAAAAGAAAAGTTATGTAGTATTTAAAGAAATATATTTGAAAAAAAAAACAAAAAAACTATGCAAGACATTGTCTTTGTTAACATGAAGCAGAACCTCTTCTCTGTCTGCACTCTGTCATTTCATTCTGCCCTCAGAACCCTTTGGGTAAATACGGAATGAACAATGTACCGTAATTTCCGGACTATAAGCCGCTACTTTTTTCCCACACTTTGAACCTCGCGGTTTATACAATGACGCGGCTAATTTATGGATTTTTCCCGCTTTCACAAGCTTCATGTCGCCAAAAAACTGAGCACCGTCACATAATGTGACGTAAATCGAGCGCGCTCAAACTTCCCATCATTCTGATGGTTCCCATTCATTACGGTAATTAACTTTTTTACGAAATTTCTCGGTGTTTCATTCAGTGTACCAAGTGAACCTCTAAAAACATTATGCCAACCTTCAATTGCATTATTAGTTCTTGGAATGTCTTCAGCAGCGGACATTATGAACAGCGGACATTTTAAACAGCGGACATTATGAATGGTCACGATTCTGATTACGGTAGTCATTTTGTCACCCTCATGGCAAAGACACGGAGAAAGGCATATGATGCAGCTTTCAAGTTGAAGGCGTTTAAAGGCCTATTTATTTTTGTTCCAAGCCGTGTTTCGTTAAAGCCTGTGTAAAGTTCATTTGTTTCAATGTACCGGTAGGCACCTGCGGCTTATAGACATGTGCGGCTTATTTATGTACAAAATACATATTTTTCAAAAATTCAGTGGGTGCGGCTTATATTCAGATGCGCTGAATAGTCCAGAAATTACGGTACTATGAACAACACAGAGGCGTAGTCCTAATTCGCCATCATCTACAGTAACTGAATGTGACACCAGATGTAACCCGGCACAGTGTGCACATCTATACGCACACTCTACCTCATTGCTATTAAACAATTCTTTTTTTTTTAAACTGCAACAATTTTGCACACTGAACGTATATAGTATGTTTATCCTATGTTATAGTTTAGTTGTAGTAGTTTGGTATATTAAAGTGCATTCTAACTTCTTCTATATATTGTATACACTGTATTCTATAGATATACCGTACATCTTTCTAGTGTTTATGTATATATTTACAGTGTATTTCTTACTCTTGTGCAATGCCTTGATAACCTGCTGCTGCTGTAACACAATAATTTCCCAATTTGGGAAGTCCATCCATAAAGCCCTGGATTTCCTCTATATACTACATAAACCAGTTTGATTACCCCATTTGTTATTTAATTGCAGGTAATAATTGTGGTTAAATGAAAGCGTTTAAGTCTGTTAAATTCTCCACTTATTGTGTTTCACCTATGATAGAAGATTTAAGTGTAGGTGTTAGATCATCTGACGTTTTGTTTTAGTCCTTAGAAAGTACCCTGCGGAATCTCACCTCCAATGTCCGATTCTTGTGATACTTGTACTCACACTGATATCGTATTCCTCACACTGGCTACATGGACATTATACATCTCTATATTCATCTCTCATGCCTTGAACTCTATCCCCCATGTTACAAAGGCTGCAACTGCTTGGTACAACATGCCATGTAATGAAATAACAGCAGACCGAGGTTAGCCTTGGCCAACTACATACGCATTTGCAGCTGCCCATTCAGATACATGTATGAAGCACAGTTATGGTTCCAGCCACAGGTCTCAAAGATAAACACTCCAGGGAGAACAGGATACATACACAGAAACACTTACGTGGCCTCAGGATCATATTCTGCCCATATTTTCTTGAACTCATCCAAGTGCTGGGGGCCAAGGATGGACCAATCACGAGTCAAGTAGTCAAAGTTATCCATGATGACAGCCACAAATAGGTTTATGATCTGTGAAGGATAGTGGCGATATATGTATATTTTACTGTACGTTTGTGTGAGTAGGGTTGTGACACAGCACACACACCAAAGTGGTTGGAGATGTATCACATTACATGAAAGTCCCGTGTAAATGATTCCTTTTAATATCTCTCGTCAAATTAAAAAGAAAAGGAGCAAAAATCTACAGTATAGAAACACTACAATGTTCCAAACTCACCAGGAGGTCTTTTGCAACAGTGAATATAGTTTTACATTTAAACCTTTTCAAGTGGATGTTTAATGCACCATGTATTTGGTTTAATGTATGCCATTGTGCTATTGTGATTGACATTCCAAACTTGCATTTGAATTTGGGTGCTAACAGCTCTGTTAAGATTTGATAGCAATTCCTGAACTGCTCATTCACCGATGGTTCTTCTGAATAAGAGTTGTAGCTAACTGACTCAAGTGTTAGTTATTGAAATGTAACTTCACACTTTTTGTAAAGTGTGTTAGTTATACATACAGTAGGCCTACAGTCACTTCATTATACTATCAACGGATTGTGGTCTCACTCATTAGTGTTCATTGTAACTGAAGTATTTTTCCTTTTTCCAAAGAAAAATTGTAGTCTTCCACTTCAGAGGATCTTTTCTATAACGTTCGGTCACAGGAGTGACTGTAATGCCTTCCATGTCAGGCAAAAATGGCACTTTTGGTAACACTTACACATGACTGAGATGCGAGCCATCACACAACTGGTGCAGACAGCTGTATTTTTGAACTGCTGAAGGCAGAGTGTTCAAGCTGAAACGTGAAACTTAGGTGTAAAGACGCTCTTTAATGTATGTTGAGAGTGTGTGGGTGTGTGTTGCTTTACCAGAAAAGCACAGAGCATGTAGAAACTCATGAAGTAGATGATGGCAAAGTTGGATCCGCAGGTGTACTCTTCCCCAGGCAGGTAGTCTGACTTGGGGTCACACCTCTTCTCGTACATACATGCTAACATCACTTCATGCCATGCCTCCCCTGTAGCACATCTGCAAAACAAAGGTATCAAAACGTCTCAATCATACCTCGAGTCTGAAAGTCACACTGAAAAGCCAATGTATCACTTCTCCAAGTACACAGTCTGACCTTGCTTTCTTGTTAACTGTTTGCTTTAGGTAATGGATTTACAAGCTACCCAATGATTATCAACTTAAAAAACTGTTGCTCTGATTTTATTTTTATTAAAACTGAGCTAGCGTTATCACATCAACAGAGAGCATTGATGTGATTACTACAAGTCAAGCCAAGATTTCAATGCAAAAGTGATTTTTTTTCCTGCAAGTACTGATTTAACTGTGTAATCACTGTTGTTATTCACTAATCATGAGCCAAATAAATAATAAAACTTTCATTCATTGACAGCCAAATCTGTGCCGGGCCGTCTTTGGTAACGCCGTCGCTACCTATTGGTTCATTTCAAAAACATTTTGGGCACATCTTTCTTTCATTTCAACAGCTTAATTGATTTTTTTGCGCCAGACCCATTCAAGTGTTTAAAAGTTGTAGTGCCCCCTATTGAGCTATTTCAAAATAGTTTCACACACGTGGTGAAACATTTTTATGAAATATATCCTGCAAGTTTTGTAATGATTGGAAAAACTATTTGTAATTCATAGTCTGATTTGTGTAATGCCAGGCAAATTCTTTGCATTTGTAACGGCCCCTAGTGGTCGATTTTACTGAAACTTTCAGGGTATGTTTCAGGTACTAATTAAGCATTAAACATACCTTGCAAGTGTCGTGATGATTTACCCCACAGTTGTGATGTTCGGTCAACTGATGTGCGAAGCCATGGCCTTTTAATGTTCATCGGTAATTATTTTCAAAGCACAATGAGACATCCCAAGCTTTTGATAACTTTTGATGCATTTGGTCCAGTAGAGATCCACAGAAGTGTTGTAGCAATTGGATTTATGGATTAGGAAGTCAGAAATGTATTTTCCAAATATATACAAAGGCAGAAAATCTAGTCACGTGGACTTTTATGGTCCAAGACACAAGAGATTGATGTCTGTACCAATTTCCGTGTAAATCAGTATTACGGCAAAGGAGTTCTGACTTTTCATAATAACAGCCCAACAACAACAACAGTCCCAACATGTGATTAAACTATTCACAGCAGATGTTCTCTGAATGGAGAAGTACCAGCTGTGCTGTTACAGAGTTCTTTTATGGATTTTTTTGTAGCCTTGTAGGGGGTGGTGGAAGTCCAGAAGTTTGTGAGTTCAACACCAGGCTGCCACTAATGTGCTCCTGAGCAAGGCTCTTAACCCTGAGTTGCTCCAGAGGACTGTCCCTGTAGTTAGTCACTGTAAGTCACTCTGGATGAGAGCGTCTGCTAAATGGCCTGTAATGTAATGTAATGTAAAGCCTTAACAGAGGAAGACAGACCACCAACCTGAATAACAGCAGCACAGCCTGTAGGAATGTCTGGAAGTTGTTGTTCCTGTTGATGTATGTGCCGTCAACCAATGCAATTTTACCAAATATCTGCAGAAAAAAGATTATTAAAATTTTTTTTAAATTATGTTAGCAATAATACACATTGGGTAACTTGGTTTGCACTCGGGAGTCTTAGCTCCTTCGGATTGTTCTTAGCCCTAAGGTGGTCAATTACAATCATGGAACGTACCAACTTGGAGGGTATTATCTTGCTTATGATGACAAAAAGTGTCAGTGACAGTTTGTAATTAAATATATATTCATGGGAGCGTTGTCAAGAGTGAAAACTCAACTCCTTCCGTCTTTTGCTTTCTTATGTTCAGCCCCTAGTATTTATTTTCTGAATGTGCATGCTTTTGTAAATGTTTTTAGTTTATAATAATATATATTGTGCTGCTCATACCATGGCCTTTTGGCAACAAAATATCATATTTAATAAAACATTTTTTTAATCAGTTTTAAGAAATAATAAAATAATCCTATAAAATATAATTTATAAAATATAGTTTCTTAGCCTCAGAACTCGTGTTGTTTGCATTGCTAGAAAAGATGTAGCTGAGCAGGTTTTGTAAGTGGGGAAGAAAGAACAGAACTGCTGCATTCTACTTCACAATATTATTAAAACATTCTCAGTGCTGAACTGACTTACGTGTCTCAAGCTACCATTGTTGCGAATGTTATTTAGATCCTCCATTTTATTTTTCCTCCTACCGTTAGGTGATTATGATGTCCAAAATATCAACACATTTTAAATTACATTTAAATAGTTTTCAACGAGAAGCTATTTGTCCTTTGCATGGTGATATTTAACTCAGCCTCACTGTTGCTGTTTTTACCAATTGTTTAGTACTGTCCCATTACTTGAAAATGGCAATCTGTTTACTAATCTACCTTGAAAATACTGAAAATGGCCATAATAAAATTATCAATAATGGGTGGTGTGTGTGTGTGTGTGTGTGTGTGTGTGTACCTGCATTCCAACCACAGCATATATAAAGAACAACATGAGAATAAGCAGGGCCACATAGGGAAGAGCCTGCAACACAACGACCAATTGCACTGTCAGACACACATAGTAATTCTAAACTACAAGATGAATTATGATGAGAGTTGTTACTGACCTGAAGGGATTTGATGAAGGTCCACAGAAGATTCCGTATCCCCTCAGAGCGATTCAAAAGTTTCACTAGACGCATGACACGAAACAGTCTGAAGAATGTGACTGATACGCTCATGTTCTCAGAAGACTGCTCAGAGAGAGAGGACAGATTGTACATTAATAATAGTGAAAAACTCCCAAACTCCTAAAAAAACTGAATAAAAAGAAGTGAAAGCAACTCACCGCAATTGCTTGCATGGGATCCACTGCCTGCAGAAACAAAAATATTTATTTTTTACTGTTGCACTTATGATGAATGGCGTTAACAAACACACTTTTGGATAGATCCAACTTTTTTAACTGTTGTAATGCTCACTTTGCAAACTTTGTTAGTGTCAACACAACCACATCTGGTCATTTCTGTTCAAGGAAACTGTTGCCTGAGAAGCAGAACAATGCTTTTATGTGAGCTTGTTCAAACAAAAATAAGATTTTCATTATGCAGATATTATTAGCAGAAACTAAAAAGTTAGGTCCAGTCTCCAATCAACTGAAGGAAAACAGTGTAATTAGTAAAACATTTTGCCAACAATGGCTGGGTTGAATCAATTTGCAATTATATGGGCCTAATATTTACTGTTACCATTACCAACACATATTAGCAACTCAACATCATTCACAGTTGACATGAAAGGTCTCTCCAAAGGAAGATGATTAGTGCTCCGTAGCAGTTAAGCAGATAGACGTTCTGAGGTTATCTCAGAACAAAGCCACGCTTATTTTATCTTCGACAAGAAAAACCAAAGGTCAACCTTTTTTTCAATTTTTGACATAAATAAATCAAAAGCAAGATCAACGATACAATTTTAACTTTTTTTCTCTGAAACATTTGCTTTTTTAACCCATACTTTTAGATTAATGTCAGAACTCAAAGTAATATGGAAGAACAAAGAATGACAAATGGAGCTTTTATACTAACCTCCGGTCAATGTTACATCATCTATAATTTGGCAAAGTTCTTAACTAGCAAGTACCCTCCGAGAATCTCCACCTTATCATTTTGGAGGGGTTTTGCGTGACCCTGGGAGCTTTGTTGTCGAGGGCAATAGTTCCTGGTAGGGTCTCCCAAGGCAAAGTGGTACCACAATAGTGGCCAGAACAAAAGCGATTCACTGACCCTATTTGAGTCGACAAGAAAGTTTGTGTAGCACTTCACCTGCAAAAGGTCAATCAAGGCCCTCTTCTGGAGCCAGACCTGGGAGGGGAACTCGGCATTAAGCGTCTGGGGGCCGGGCCTTGACCCATAGGGCAGAGCTCGTAAAATCTAGATGGAGCTGCCCTACTGTGGGCCCACCACTGGCAGGGATAGCCACTGAAGTCGGTTGCATTGTGAGTAGGGCAGCAGGCAAAGGCAGGGACCTAGGTGTACTGACCCCTGGTATCCTAGCGAGCCAGAGATTGTGGAGAAATAAAACCTACGACCACAAGTAGGAGAGGGTGCTCAGAGATTGTTTTAATTTCTGGCTGAGGCCCTTGACCGCAAGGTCTACAATTTGGGGACATGGAATCCAAGTGGGCCATGTTCACAGACTCTATAGTGGATGTGGTTACGAAAAGTTGCGGTAGGAAAGATTGTCTGTGCCTGCCGTGGCGGCAACTCAATTGTGGAAACCAGCGGTAAAGAAGGCCATCAAGCTGAAGAAGGAGACTTTTCGGGCTTAGTTGGCCCAGTGGTCTCCTTAAGCAGCTGACAGGAGGCTATAGAGAATGACCAATCAACAACCTCTGGATCTGAAAAGTGAAGCCTGCAATGGCCACGGTGTGGCGCTGTGGACTGGGGGTTTGTATGTATGAAAAGAGGAGTGAGGAGAGAGCAAAATAATAAAGGCTTGGAGATGTTGCCATACATTTTGTCTTGTATTATACCAAGCCAATGCGGAAGTATCTTTAATCTGCTTTCTTTCTAATGGCCAGCAGGGGGCAAACTGGTTGCAAAAGTAGTCCCATTGTATAGCATTCTTTGAGAAAATGACCCTACTTTCCAGCTGATTGACTAATTTTCCTAATGAGTTTATGGTCTCAATCGCTAGTTTCAGGGCTGTGTGGACTAATGTTACATGAAAGCTGGATAACTAACCTTACACGGATGCTGGATATACTAACTGAACTCTTCTTCACATCCTTGGTGTCAACTAGCACAAGCAGATAGCCTACAGGAACAGCACCACTCCACCATTGAAAAGCCGCTAAAATGCTTTTTTGTAAATTGATACATCCAATAAGAATATTTGACCAGTGTTTCTGACTAGTACCGAGTAGCCGGGCTTGGGTATGTTTTTTTTCTATGAGAACCAGTAATCTGTGTTTCTGAGTATCTGCGTCTTGGGTGTGTCAAATAGCTATTTTATGGCATGTATTGCTTAGTGTCGAGTGTGAATGTATTCATATGATGGTCTCTCAAGAAAGCTGCTCCCATTTTGGGAGGAGAGTGTCTGCTTTGAAGACCTCAGCATTGCATCTCGGCTCTTTTCAGATGATGTGGTTTTGTTTTCCGTGACCTCCAGCACTCGCAGTGTGAAGCGATCAGGATGTAATTCAGTACCTCGAAGTCTGAAGCTTTGGTTCTTTTCTGGTAAATGATGGATAGGTCGCTCCGGGTTGGGAGTGAGTCATGAGTTAGAGTAAAATGAAGCGTGAGATGGTAGTTTGGGCATCTGATCAGGATACCTCCTGGGTGTCTCCTGTTAGACGTTTTCCAAAGCCAACTGGTAAGAGGCCCTAAGGTAGACCCAGAAAAAACTAGAGAGATTATATATCTCGTCTGGCCTGGAAACACTTCAGGGTTTCTCAGGAAAACGTTTCTGGGGAAAATAATGCCTGGACTACTTTGCTAAGCCTGCTGCCCCCGCCCCTGGATAAAATGGTGAAAATAGATGGATGGATAGATGGAGGAATTAACTCGGAGGTAACATTTTACCAGTACATTGGAGCCTACCCAGTTTAATTCGAAATAGGAAGCTGTCTGAATGTCAAAGACATTGGAATCACGTTGGAATTTTGCCTAGGATGTGCTGACCCCCAAAATCTGATTAGCCTAAAGATCACAAAGTATGCTTTTCTGTTTTTTTCCTCCAAAACCTTGTTGGAGGACAAGGGATGTGCACACACACACACACACACACACACACACACACACACAGACACGTCACATTCCAAGGTTCGTAAGATGGATGTTTACAATCATCTTAGCCTTATCATGCTTTTGGAAAAAGGGAAAAAGGGGTCCTGGCTTTCACACACCTTTGTCAGTTTTATCCTTGTTCAGAGAAAATACATGCAACATGTCAATGTCATGCAAAACTGAAGCAAGTGAATAGTTACAGCACAGCCATGGAGACAGTAAAGTCCTCCAGAGGAGGCCAGAGCTGCCTGTGGGAGGGAAAAACAAATTCAGGAAGTGATGTCAGAGGGGAAAGAAAGAGAGTTTCCAGCTGTAAAGGTGACAATGAGAGATGAAGGCATGAACATGGAGAGCAGAGAATCTTTTTTTAATGTCACCATTAATAAAACTAAAGATGTACACGTATGCACCATATACAGCATGTATTCTGAAAATGTACAGGATGCATTCTGAAGACTGTTAAACCACATTAATTACATTTTCATTTCATGTCAATTTAATTTGACTGAACTCTTTAGGATTCAATTACACTACATAAATGCAGACATAAATTTCATAAAGCGAAATTTCGAAATATGTCAAGGATATGATTACAAAGAAGGTCATTTGGCTTGTCTCAGGATGAATCCAAATAGTAATTCAATTTGCCACCACTGAAGATATTGGAGGATCCAACCTCTGGGAGTAATTTAAAAACTTTAAAAACTTCGGAAATTAGGCCATACAAATTCAACAAAATTATCGGGAATGATTTAATATAACCAGATATTAAAATAAATCTCCCATTTGGATCTGTAAACATTCACTTAAGTAGAAAAGGAAAGATTATTATTATAAGAAATGATAAGAGAACAGGATTGCCTCACCCCTTGCTCGAGATGTAAAGGTGCACAGTACACCTGTGAGATCCAAATACTGTAGGTTTTAGTTTGCGTTCAGTAACTTTAATAGTGTGAGTATCTTGTAGAAATAAAATATAGACCTTTAATGAATTCAAATGAATTATCAAACGATAATTTCCCGCATTTATTGTTGTTTCCAAACATTCCACGAGGTAAGTGTAATTTTATCATTTAGAATTTTGGACATATTTTCCAAAAAACAAATGATCAACAATCAAATGCCAAATTAAATATTTGATACATGGATGATACAAAGTAAGACAAATAAGTATACTAAGCTCTCCCCACAGAACATCCACACTCGCACACACACACCAATACAACCCCTACCACCCATTACTGAGTTTGAACGTAAAGTTTTTCCTAAATTCTCGGTAACTACTAGCTTTTGTCAAACTGGTGATTTAATAAATCGGGTTGCACTCTTAAAACTTAAGAAATGTCGTAGCTCGTAAAAACGGAAGCAATGTGTAAATCAGTTGATAGGATACATCTGTAGGTCTGTCAAACGGGACAGACAGTCCCTGTACCATTACACGATAGCAAAACTGCAAATATGTGAGTTTTAGAGGCACAAAATATACATCTTTTGTAAATGTAATTGTACTCTGTTTTGTTCGACTGCATACATGGAGAAATATGTGTTTCCAAGAAAGTAGTATCCATACAGTTTAGAATGAGAGGGGAGAGCTCCGATTATATGAACTAAATGGACGTTATTTACTAATTTAGACACATTTTATTGACATAACATTTCATCATTTGTGGTATATTGTGTTATAGTTTGAGACAAAAAAAGGAAGCGAGAGAGAGCAAGGCAATAGTACTCACATCAATTTCGCTCAGCATCACGTCCACAACACTTCCAATGACGATGACAAAGTCAAAGACGTTCCAGGGGTCTCCAAAATAACCCTTTGAGAAAACAAGATGGTTGTCAATGTGTGTTTTGGAATATGACTCGCTACGCATATGTTCATTTGTGTACCTCTTATCTTATAAAAGTGTGCATTGAAATCATTGTCATCTCAGCCAAAAAATCAGATCCCAGTGTGTAAATAGTAAACATACTGCATTTCTACAGCGCTTTTTCTAGTCTTAGCGACCACTCAAAGCGCTTTTACAACAACAAGTCACCGCACAACTATTCACACACACAGAGGCTGCCATACAAGGTGCTCATCAGGAGCGATAAACATTAACACCACTCTTGGCTATGCCATCAAGAGCAATATGCCTTCGGGAGCAATAGCCAATTTGGGGTTCAGTATCTTTCTGAAGAATACTTTGATGTTGACCGCAAGAGTCGACCCTTGTACCACCAACTTTCCGATCAGTGGACGACTACTCTACCTCCTGAACCACAGCTGTAGATGTAGATGTAGTCTCTGTTGTGTGATGTAGAGCAGGGGTCCCCAACCACCGGCCAGCGGACCAGTACCGGGCCACGGATCATTTGGTCCCAGACCACACAGAAAGAATAAAAAAGTTTTTTTTTTTTTTTTTGGTGGTAATATTTATTGTAAACATTTTTATGTATTATATTATATATATTACAATTTAATAATAATATAAATAATGTGTATAATATAAAATGGAATATGTAATAATTAAATTATGTGTTTTGCAATTTATTGTGTGTTATTTAAAATATTTATCATGTCAAGATTTCAATCACGATATGATATGGCACACCACTACCTCTTCTGAGCATGAATACAGCCGTTAATCACACTGTTGTTAAAACCCAATAAAGACCTTATTGATCGATCCAGTTTCGTGTCCCTGTTCACTAGTCAACATTAAAATTGGTTGAGAATTGAGAATCTCGCAGCCTAAATTTAGTTACTCCATTACTTCATTTATTAAAATAAGGCTCAAATATTTTAATATTATCACATGACACAGAAAAATATTTGATATCATCACAACAAATGAAAAAGTTTCACTTTACACAGTGGGCTCAGGCACGGATGTCATTCTCTCTTTTGCCACATTCATTGGATAATTTGCAGCAGTAAAACCATTTACCTATACAACTATAAAATACAAGATCAATCATCACATAAAATATGTGAACCCTGTAATGCTGTAATGTAATGTAATGATCAACATCATTTCTGTGTCGATCACAATCGTGTGTAAAGAAGAGTGTTCCCCCTTGTGGCCTAGTGATTGAAGAAAAAAAACGCTGCAACCCCAAAACCACTGGTTAAAATTCTTGCTGAGCATCGTTGAAGCGTAACTCACCAAAATGCACAAACAGATCTCAAACAAGCCACAACACTCTCACCAGACTCTTCTCTCTCTGAATGCATATGCTACCAATAGTCTGCAACACTAAACTCTGTGTGTGAGGGCACTTTATCTGAACAGCTAATCCATTCATTCGGCGCACACTCCTCTATCTAACACTGGCAGACCGGCTCATGTTACCTAAGACCCACCTTCCTGTTGCTTGGCAACCAAGCAAATATGACAAATGACAGTCTATTTATCCAAAGTGTTGTTTGATTACATTAAAGGAAGATAAAATGGTGGACAAACATACATACACTGTGTTAGCAGAACTGCAGTAATAATCAGCATACTTGTGTATGCACATGTACTTTTGTGTGAAAAGAGGCAAACTCAGAAACATATGCATGTGTAATGACCTGAATGGGTTGTGTGTGTGTTTTGGTTACTTAAATGTAGGTATGTGTTGCCAAATTAAATGTGCATTTAATGGAAGGATGGATGGAGTCAGCCCTTACGTGATTTATCTGGAGAATAATACGTTGCATTTTGACTAACCTTGGCTTTGAAGGCCATGAGTTTAAGGATCATCTCCACAGTGAAGAGCACAGTGAAAATCACATTCAGCATGTCAGACAGGTGAGTAACATGGTCCGACTGGTTGCAGTGCTGTGGGTTAAAGAGGTAGAGATTAACAGCTGCATGAATACAAAGTGAGACGGAGTGATTGTACTTGTACGTTACCTCTCGGTTTGTCATTATAACAGTTACAAGTGCTAACATACAAGTCCTCTGGCAAAAGGTTCAGCAGCTTCATACAACAGTTATTTTTACCAAAGCTCTTACACACACATTTGGACTCCAAGTAGCAGGCTCTTGGTTGCCTCTCACCAGCCTGGAACTTGCAGGATAATGAAGTTGAGCACATCATTTACACACTTTGTAAACTCTGATTGGACAGTTTTTTTCTTCTGTAGCGATCACACAGGTGCATAATGAAGCAGTTTGTGAGCTATGTTTTTCCACGCATTGAAGTCCCGGGAGCAAACTTGTATTGTGCCGTTTACCCCAACAATTGGCTTTTCCCACATTAGTTTGAAGTGCATTTACATAGCTGAGTTGGACCTAAAACGTTTGAGATTTAAATAGTGAAGGGATGTCTCAGGCTGCTATTTAGAGGGTCTATTCACTGTAAATGCCAGCCTCTATTGTTGGAGCCTGTAGCAGTAGTACTGCCGTCACTTTTATGCCTTCTCTTTTAAATTGTTGCAGGTATTATTATTTTTTTTTATCCATTAGAACATTTTAATGTTTTTTTTTCTCATTTAAGTTTTTATTTAGTTCCATCATATACAAAGTACAACATTCCCACAGTGACATGAACATGTACAGTACAGTACAATATATTTCAGAAAGGAAAACAACATTTTAAATTAAAAAAAATTAAATTTTATTTTGTGCATCTCTGAATTCGTGTAGTATTTAATTATACTGTCTGATCAGGGACTTCATCAGACACTCTAAAGCCTGCCAGGAAATATTCGAAAGGACAGAATACCAGGTCATAAAATGTATATGTTTTATTGATTTTATATGTTTTTATTGATATGTATATGTGATTGTTTAAATTCCAACGTAGTGCACAGCATTACAATTAGCTGCTGTGTAGCATCACCGGCATTTGAGAAACAATCTAATGTAAACTATGTGCCCCTGCGCGTTTAGTGTAAAACTGCTGTAGAAATCAAGCTCTGAATGCAGAGGTATAGTGCATCCGTTTTGACTTCTTCAGTTTTCTACACACAAAAACTCATCCAAGCAGAATCATTTTAAAGATGCTATAATGCTAAAGTTGCTCATGACATAAGAAGTCTGCACACCTGGGCTGAAATCAGGCCCTGGTCTCACACTGTGGCCTGAGAAATTATATTTATAAATGCTGATTTAAAAAAAAGAACAAGATAGCATGAAACCATGTACTAAATGCATTTTTTTTTTTACCAAAATTTTTGTTATTTAATCACAGTCAGACAGATAGTTAGACAGCGTGTTATACGTATGTGATGTGTATTCATACCTGCATTCCTAGACACATGGTGTTGAGCATAATAAGGAGGAACATCAGGTACTCAAAGTAGCAGGAGGTGACGATGTACCACACCTGATACTGGTAGGGGTTCTTGGGAATATAACATCGCAGTGGTCGGGCCTTAAGAGCATATTGCACACACTGGCGCTGGAGGGATTAAAAAGAAGGTGGAGGGGGGTGCAGGGTTTAGACAAAGTTAACATGTGATAAATCAGGATGACAATGGAGACTAAAACAAAATCCAACAAGTGGTTAGAAAAGTGGTTCCAAAATGGTGTGCTGGAGCACACTGGTGTGACAACCATACATTATTATAGCAATATTCAATTATACAAAAAGAAATGAATGAATAAAAAAAAAGAATTAAAATGTCCCACGGCTGGCATCTCCGGCAGCGTTCCCCGATGTTTCCTCTGCCACGGAGTGACGTTTGCCTGATGACGTGTTTTCTGACTCGCATCTCCAGTGTTTCCTCTGCCCTCGTGTTAGCCTGGCGAACAGCATTGCTTGACTGAAGACTTTTTTTATGCTCGCACGAGACACCGGGACGTGAGTACTACAGCAAGCATTGACCTGTCTTGACATTCTACTTGCATCTCCAGCGTGTCCTTGTCTCTAAATACTGTATATATAGTGATGACAATTGTCAAATTTGGCTCCAATCTTCCCTAGCGGGGGCAAGCATCTGTATGAAGCATGGCTAAGTAGTGTCTGACGACATAGGGAGTGAGGGGACACAGTATGACTACCACTCAGTGTATGGAATGCATTGTGCGTGGAACTTTTTCTAATAGATATAAACAGAAATAGAAGTTTACTGCTCAAAAAAACGTTTTGCTTGGAGAAAGTTAGTTTAAACATGATGTTAAGATTACGATTGGTTATGGTATGACACAGGTGAAGGAAATTGAAGACAGCAAGAAGAACATTGTCTTTGAACCGCTCGCAAGCAAGCTAAACACTAAAAAGGGTTACGTTTGTTTTGCTTTAGATCTGGACATTGAACAAACGCCTACATTTTTAATACTTTGATGCAAGGATCAAACCATAGTTTCTTTATTCTGTTACAAGCGTAACACACTTTCCATTCACTCATTCATTCACTTTCGCCTGCTGCAACCATACAACCCACACCTAGACCTTCAATTAACCAAATGCAAAGAAGTGATGCATATATTGCGGATATCATGGAAATCAAGTCCATCCCCTAGAGGTATCCATTAGGCTTAACTACTTGACTGAGAGCCATGACACTCTTCTGTGAATTCTTGCCCACAATTTATTAATTTGCTCAGGGAAAAGAGGTTAAAATCCCCAGCAATATAATGTGTTTGTGTTGCATGCGGACAGTGGAGACGCTTCTATACGCACTACGATTGGGGGTCTACATACAGTACACGGACACGTTCCACAGATGGTGCAAACCCTCACGGACTTGATAATGTCCAGACAATGTACAGACTTGAGATGATAAAACTTAAGTCACGGTGTTCTGAGAAACTGCTTGTACTGTCATCCTTACATGCAACGGTGTTATTACACGTGTGGCAACAAGCTTCGTCTTTGTCAACTCGAGTAAAATGTGCAAACTTTAGAGCATTTTATTCTCTCTGCCGTGGCTTCTGCTCTCAAGTTGCAAGTGTGCGTATGTGTGTGTGTGCACGTGTGTGTGCATGTGTGCCTGCGTGGAAGAGCTCAATCCTGACCTCGTGCAATGGTAACTTCATTTCCAGTAATTTTGAACATACCTGGTTTTTGTCCAGCTCACAGTTCTTATACTCCTGCTCTCCTTGCTCCTGGAAGGTGACGATGACGAAGCCCACAAATATATTCATCATGAAGAAGGCGATAAGGATGAGGTAGACGATGAAGAAGATTGAGATGGCCACTCGGTTGTTGTACACTGGCCCTTTATCTTCTAAGTTTGAATCGATGGCTTTATATAGTATCCTAGGTAAATAACACACAAAGTCACACACAAATCCACGCATGCAGTTCACAGACAGAACATAGAATATACCTCAAATCAATGAAAGTGGATAGCGGATGTACTGTTAACTAGACTTTATATACAGTGGGTAGATGTTGCTTACGGCAGATGACTGAAATTTAAGGTGTCCATGCTGAAATTAATAGAAACTATGAAAGTATTGGCAGAGAACAATTCATGACTCACTTTGGCCATCCTTCAAAGGTAGAAATGGTGAAGAGAACTAGCATTCCATTGAAGATGTTGTCAAAGTTTAGTTCTGAGTTTGTCCATTGCCTCTTATGGACCTCCACTGGATGAAGTGCTCCTTCCTGGTACTTTATATACCAGCCTCTGAGCCACAAAGTGGAAGGGAAAGACAGACAGTGCTACAGTCAGCGTTTCTGCAGAGTTCATAAAGTTAAATTTAAGATTTTTAGGACATTTTTAACACCACATAGCATGAATTAACAAACCAAAGTATTTTTCAGTACTTTCACGCTGTATATAAAAATAGTTCCTCATGATATAATCAATTAAATTGCTGTGAACTGAACTCGAATAGATAGAGCCAATTAAAAAATAATATTTGCTTAGGTTAATTTACGTTTTGGCTAAAATTGACACTTGCATATTATGAGACGATGATCTTTCTGACTGTATCTAGCAGTAGTGACACACGTTAACCCCATTTTGGCGCCTCTCTTCCATTGCAGGGAAGACAAAGACAATATTAAACTTTTCTAGGAGAACCATGGTACTGTCTATTTGGTACTGGCCCCAGCGCTGTGCCAAGGTAATGATAATGGTACTGGCTATGGTACAAAAGTATACCATGGTACAGCAATGAAGCCGTTTCCATGATACAGTGGTAAATGCCACTTATGTAGGGTATTGTGTAAATTCAGAAAGTGGCATGGATGCGAATACAGTATACTCTTAATAAAAATGTGAATTGTGGCTGTATTTATGGTGTTAATAAAGTTGTTTATAAGTCAATGAATGAACAGAATTAATGTTTAAGCAAAAATGACAGTCCTTTCCTAGTTCCAGCATTGTCTTTGCCTTATGCAATATCAGACTGGATATCTTTAGATTTGGACTGTTGGACAAGGCATAATTATTCCTATCAAGTCATATCATATATGATGAATGTATATCAAATTTCTGTATTCAGCATGCCTAGTTTAGAAGTATGACCACCCACAAGAAACCTGATTGGACATAACGTTGCCCTCCAAACCAATCAATGTGTGGTAGCGTCAAGCGTGCAGCGGAGGTAGGCTACAATGAATTCAGTCTTCCATGGGTAGCTGGATTAAAGAGATAGCTTTAAAATGTTAGCTAACGCTACGTAACTGCCAGGCTACAGGACTCATGATGCATTACTAAAAGTAATTTGCTTTAGTGTAATTTTTATGCTATAAGAATTAAGGAGAGAAGAGGTCCTAAAAGTTCATTCAAAGGCTATAAATACCCATGACAGTATAAGGCTTGGTTGGATATCATCGACCTAATATAGTATTTGTTTTTTGATTTTAGAATAACCATTTTCCCACCCTGGCAGTTGGGAAAAGTGATCGGATAATAATAATTTGGCTTCACACACTGTTTTTTGTACACTGTTAATTTGAACTGAAACTCAAAATACACATAATTGAATTAGTCCACCAGATGACAGATGAGACGCTTTTAATACAGTTAGCTTAGAGCAAGGTGGTCTAATTCTCTAAATGGGAGCAAAATACCTTATTAGGCGTGGGAAATAGATAATTTTATGAAACAATTTACTTGAAATTCTACATGCATAATTACCAGCCGCGACAGCGACAGTGGTATTGTTTTCACCTTGTGAGTCTGTGTGCGTGTGTGTCATCACGGCAAAATGTGGACCTGGAGACACCTTCTGTATTGCAAACAGCCAGAAGCATTTTTGATTACTTTGCTAGGTGTTTATATGTATGTCTGTGGTCAGATGTTGTCACCGCGATAGCATCAGAACTGTGCTTGAAACTTTACTGGTATGTAGTTGAGATAAAAATGAAGGCCGAATGCGAAGATGGAAATTGTGAAAGAGGCCTTTACACTCCTGGCGGGTTTGACATCACAGCTGGTCTGATCCTATTGTAAGACAGTCTCTATTTTTTATTTAATTTAATTTGTAGCTCTACCTGATCTCTATGTTTCCATTTTGTGTTGGAACTGTGTTGCTAATACAATACAATTTTTTTCATTTTCTAATTTTTTTTTTTTGATGAGGGCAAAATCAGTCAAAGTCGAAGTCAAAGCCAATGTCCCCACATCCTACCCTCTTACTTCCGGTCCCCCTTCCGGAGACCACCCCCATCTCCGAACTCAGCCTTCATTTTGATCTGAAATACACACATGTAAAATTTCAAGCACAGTTGTGATGTTATTGCGGTGACAAAATCAGTCCACAGAGAGACAGACATAAACGGCTGGCAAAGTACTAAAAAAAGCTTTGGTACTAGTTCCTGATACAGTAGGTGTCTCCAGTACACATACACAGACTCTTAAGGTGAAAACAATGCCAGGCACATGCTGGAGCGGCTGGTAACCAGATCTGAAGTGCTGAGGTATTCATTACTTTAAAAGTTGAATACGTCTACATTTTTCTTCTGTATAAATTAGATAACTTCATTTAATGGTAGTTAAATGCTTGCACAAGGTATTTTATAATAAAAGGCACCATGATATTGTACCATACTTTGTCCAGGGTCCTTGCTGTTTCACTAATGGAACACCTGGGTCCTGTACTACGAAGCAAGTGGAACACAGCCAGGGTATCTTCTGTCATCAAGCTTACAGTAACTAACCCTATCGACCGCAATCAAGCTAAGCAGTCCTCAGTGGTTATCAACTCGCTTAAGTCAACACAGATTTTCTCAATCTGTTTGTGTTTGCAACATATGACCAATCGCAAACATGGACAAGTCTACTGTCAGCAGAGAAAACCATAATATTATACAAATACAAAGAAGTTAAACGCATAATCCAGGCTATAAGCAATATAGTTGCAGCTGCCAAATGTAGGAAGGACAGCTGGCAAAAAAATAGCTGACGTAAAATATTAGTTTATAATATCACTGCCTCATCTAGGGTATGAGTAGATTTTTCTATAATTATATTTATGTATTCCGGTAAATTAATGTGTTGCATAGATGTGAGACACGGATTTGGGAGCAAATAAAAACTAAATATAAGAACATAATTCGAAGCTGTAGGTAGACTTATGGTACGTTTTTTTATAATAAAACAAATAAAATTAATATAAGATTTTTTTCTGTCAAATGAATGTGTTAAATTCCAATAAATAATAAAAACAAATATAATAATATAATAATTGTATTTAATGTTTATGTTGATAAATTAACGTACCAATGTTGTTGTAATAGGCTGCCTGTTAAATCAAATCAAATGAAGTTTCTTTATATAGCCCAATATCACAAATTATACATTTGTCTCAGTGGGCTTTACATACTGTACAGGATACGACCCCCTCTGTCCTTAGACCCTTGCACCACACAAGGAAAAACTCACTAAAAGTAAATAACAATACCTATATTGCCAAATAACCCGACTGTAGCATGTTGCCACACTGTCAGGGGTTCAGACACTCTGACAAACTGGCCCTTCAGCTGGAGCAGTCGGTTGGCTCTGCCATCGGAGGGAATTTACCAACGCACCACACTGACACCGTGCATCACACTATTCCAGCTGGTCAGTTACACATTTAAAAAGTATAATCAATCGTTAAAAAATACTATTATGGCCACCTAACTGTATCGTTGCAATGTGGGTGGTATGTGCAAATCACAGATGTTCGGCTCCCCTCCGTGTTACTGGAGCTTCCCACTCACCCGCTACTAAGTCTGCCCATTGCCAGCAGATGATAGGAAATAATTTTTATTTTTTTTGAATGCCCCCTTATGAAATTTTTATTCAATGATTCACTAACGTGATAATGTAATGTTTTTGAGTTGAAATATTGTCATTTGGGGGCTTTTCCAAGCAAATATTGATATATGCGATTAATTCACTTGAGGTACACTCGAAGCATGGTGATTGGAATTAGTGCAGCGGACCTTCAGACGATCACCACCTACGACATCTTGCTACCACCCCGCCAATTAGCCATACCGGCGGGGCCAAACACTACTGAGTGCAGAATTTCCGCCCTGGAGGAGAGGAAAGAGAGGGGAGCTAAGCAAACCCAGCTCTGACTTATTCGGCTAGTCCACTACCCTGCCTGCTCCAGGTTGAAGTAAGGAAAATAGGACAGGAATACGTGGCTCCATCGTGGCATCCCGGATCAAGCTGGCAGGCTTTGTGTTAACATCAATGATGCTCAAACGTAGAAGTTGATGGACGATGTTTCCGTCAAATTTTACGGCAAGCCTGTGACAATGACAATGAATGATCCTTGAATCCTTAAGAAATTAACCACCATTGTAGGACTGAAGCCTGAAGTTACCTGGCTAACCCCAAATCCTGAAGTACAGGGCCCTGATCTCCCACACCAGTCTTGCTCACAAGTCACGTGACGTCAACTGAGCAAACTCCATAGGCAGATGAAGACCATAGATGCGATTAAATACCTTGGAAAAAGGTAGTAGGTGGACCTTAACTAAATTGACAAAATATTTTGAGTGTTTTAATATCCAAGTTAAAAGTACTTGTATTACCTTTTCAGTTGAATCATTTTGTCCAGAGCTTTCCTGATATAAAAAAAACAGAGGCCTAAAGTGGCAATATGCAGCATCACTGCTCTAATAAACACAACAAAGTCCTTACTTGCATGTTTCCTCAGTCATTTTGTCAGGATCTGTGCAGTCATAGAACTTGCCCTGGGAAGGCAACAACAATGTCTTTATGAGAACAAACATATAAAAGCATACATTACCAAATACAGTGCAAAGCAACAGTTTGCCATTTTCATATCTGTGTCTTCTCACTTTGAAAAGTTGGACTCCAATGCAGGCAAACATGAAGTCCAGTAGCATGGTGACCAGCACAATGTTTCCAATGGTCTTTACAGCAACGAACACACACTGGACAACATGCTACAAAGACAGAGATATTACAGATTATAAATCATGTCAGTATTAGTGCCATTTAAAACTGCAAGTCTATTAATCAACATCATATACCTTGAGTCCCTTGGCTCTGTTGATGGCCCTCAGGGGTCGGAGTACCCTTAACACCCTGAGAATCTTCACCACTGAGATGGCACTGGATCTAGACGATACAAAAAAAAAAAAAAAAAAAGGCCATAACCAGTATGTCTTTCTGTTTTTTTTCTGGTGTTCACGAACGAGCCAGTCAGCAGGGTTAGTAAACAGTGAAAATGTTACGGTGGGTTCTTCCTTCTTATATGTTACTTATTCAGTCTCTCTTTCAGAATCTCAAACCAGAGTTGGCCATTGTTGGGAAAGTAGAAAGACTAACAAAATGTTGCTGAGTTATATTTTATGAGTTTGAATGAAGTGTGTTTTTTTTACGATGATAAGCAAGACTGGAGTCTGGTGGCTTTAAGGAGAGCATATTATTTGTATTTTTGTACGTTCATAAATTATAATAATTGTCCAAATCTTTTATTACAAGCCACGATAGCGACACTGGTTACCAGGCGGGAAAATTAGCATGTCCACCCGGGTGTTATGTTTCCATCACTGACGACCGTAATTGGAGCCGATAAACAACTGTGACTACTGCAGAGTATTTGATCTAGGGAATGAATGCCATTTGTCAACTTTCTCACTGTAACTGTCCCACTGTAGAGTGGGAAAGGAGCTTAGGAAGTAATGAGGTACATTTCTAGACTCCACTTACTCCATGCCCATTGAGAGGAGAGATACACTGACCACCAGAAGATCCAAGATGTTGAAAGAGTTCCGACAGAAAGACCCTTTGTGAAGAATGGCACCATAGGTTGTCATCTGAAAAGAATGCTTGTTATCCATTATGAACACCACAACTGTACAAAGAAAAAGTTCCTGTTGTAAGTGTAACATAAAGTTTATAAACACAAAGAATTGTACAAATTTATGATGTCTCGACTAGTATGAAATGCAGTTTTAAACAGCTATAAATGACTTGGAATAAAACATTCTAAATCTCTGCCAAAATCGACACTGCTGGGGATGTAAGGTTTACATGGTATGCATACTAGAATGTTTATCTACCTGGTTGCCCATCTCTCCCACCTTTTCAAAGTGTGGGAGATGACAGTGCTCACCCACTCCCTGTCAAACATATTAAGCAGCCACGACAGCGACTCTGGTATTGTTTTCATCTTGTGTATCATCCTGGCAAAATGTCCTCCCGGAGACACCTACTGTAGCGGGAACTACGACAGAGCACTTGTTCAGTTTGAGTACTTTTGCAGGTGTTTATCTTTCTGTATGTCCACTTTACGCCCCTGGCTCAATATGGCGCCACAAAAATGGGAGGGACCATTGGCCCGATTTGACGCCGTGGCTGGTGTAATCCCATTACGAGATGGTCTCCAGTTACTCTGGTAGCTGACATGGTGACGATTCTGCTTTTTTTGCAGATAAGAAAAGCCTTCATGTCTGTGCTTATTGTTTATCAAGGGCTATGCGTAGTGATCCCTCCTACAGCATCAACCCCAGGGCCAGGAGTTGAACATTTTGAAATACAATTACCCTCACTATAGAGTACTGCGGGAAAGAGTCCTAAAACCCGGAAAAGAGTTAGCATTTGCACACTTCCAGTTTCCTCATCTGGAAGTCAATGGTTTTTTGGAGGGGGTCTTTTTGGTTAGATTCCTGTTTTCATTATCAAACCATTCATTGATTCTTCATGACCTATAGCAACAATATTACCTGTGGTCCCTGTTATTACCTTGAGCACAATTTCTGCTGTGAACACCGAAGTGAAGACTATATCAGCATAGGCCAACACCTAAAAATGACACATTAGTTGCAATATCAATATTAATAGAATATATATACTTAATCTCGACAATGAGAATAAAAAACTGTCATTTTAAATCTCAATGTAAACATTTAAATTACAATTGGACAGGCATGCATTTGTCACCTGGTTCCTGAAGGACATGGGGTCGATGGGATCCTCAGCAGCTAAAGAAATAGATGACAGTAGGATGAAGAGGAGGATGATGTTGGTGAAAGTAGTTGCATTGATAATACGATGGCAGAGCTTCCGGAACCTGAAATGGTAAAAAGACATGTCCATGACAATTTTGAAAGAACTTGTGAAAGGCATGGATACATTTCAAAAAGTTAATCAGGAAACATAGTGTAAGTGACCATAGTAAAGTGTGACTCTGCACTAGGAGTATCATTTCCGATTGCCTTGTAGCTAGAAGGGGAGGATTTGCAGGGCAAAATGTCATTTATTGGTCAAACACAAACCTCCAGCTGCTAGAACTTGTTCACAGCTTCATTCGCACACCAAACATCCCTTTGTGTTACTGATGCTGCCAGTCAGAAAGCTGACTTTAATTCAGTAGCCCAAATTATTTTATGGAAAGTGGAAATTGTATAAACCTGTTTCACATCAAACTATTTTTCTGCCAGACGCACCGACTGAATTTTCAGTTTAACTTGTGACTGAAAGGAAATGACGATAGGCAATTCAAATATTCAAACGACCACAGACTCCCCTCCTCTCCCTGACTGATGAGGGGAAAAATATTTCTAATGAATGAAGGAAGCCGTTTATGTTTTTTTTTCTTTTTTTTAACAGACCTACAGAGCTTAGCTCAATGGTAAATTAGATATAAACACAATCTTATCAGAAAAAAAACAAACAAAATGAAGTATTGTTAAGATATAATTTTGTTTTTTTTAATGCATTGTCTTAAAATCGAGGTCCATATTTGCAGCAGTAGTTCAGTCCGTGTGCACCTGTCCTGGCCTAGGACGGTTACCGGTTCAAGTCTCCGAATAGAAGAACGGAGTGCGGACTAGTACCTGGAGAGCTTCCAGTTCGCTTCGTGGGCACTGCCGACGTGCCCACACTGCTCCCCGGGCGCTGTATATATAAAAGCTTCCCACTGCTCCTCATACTAGGATGGGTTAAATGCCAAGTCTAAACTTCACTGTGTGTGCAGTACTGTGTCAGTTGAAAGTTGATTTGATTCGTATCCTCCATGTTCATTAATATGTGCTAACCTCTTGGTAAGACTAAGCATCCAAGGATAATTTTCCAACACCCAAAATAAAAATCAATCAATCAAACCACAATTGTAAGAGACTGCATACACACACAACACATTTGCAAGTGGAGAGACAAGAAGTCTCCACTTGATCCCTGGCCCCTGCAGACTACATGTCGAAGTACTGAGCCCCCATCTTTGTGTTACTGTGCGTGTGGATGTTTATCGAGTCCATGTTATATTCCAACATAAATTAATTATTTCATTTAATCTGTTCTGGTAAATTAGACCATACTGACCACAGCATGTTTGAAAACGCCATTGTTGTCTTTTAACAGTCAAGTAGTACACCTGATGATTAAATATCTGTATCATTTCAACAAACATTTTAAAAGCAAGGCCATCTTAATAATGGACACTTCCATTCACATGGACACAATGACAGATGCCAAAATGTGGCTTGCCGATTCAATCTTTACTATAATTGGAAAAACACAACTGATTGATTGGGGAACACACACTAGCTGTCACGGCACAGGTAGTACTGGTTAAATGTTTTGTTGTTAGGTCTAGGGGATTTATATGAAGCCTTATGGCTATGCCAACAACTAACATGCCACAACATACGCTGAATGCTTTCACTTGCCAACAACAGGGAAGGTATGCTAGCTTTCTGCTGCTGCTCTACTCGTCCCCTGCAGTGTTGCTCACCCAAGGATGCTGGAGGGCCAGTGTTCTCATTGCCAACAGTACACAAAGCTTTCTGAAGGTTTCAGTTAATTGAGGTTACGACTAGATTGCAGACAGAAACTAAACTGGGGGATGGTGGTAGTCTAGTGGTCTAGTACTCAGACTTTCAAATAGAACACCATAAGGTCATGAGCTCAATATCAGGCTGCCACTATTGTGCTCCTGAGCAAGGCACTTAACCCTGAGTTGTTCCTTCATTCTGGATAAGAGCATCTGATAAATTACCTGTAATGTAAACTAACATACTTAAAAGTATAAGCATTATCATCTGTTCTCCATTGCAGTCTCAGAACAAAAGTTCCTCCCATCATCAGTATATCACTCTCATGCGTCAATATCTCTAGACCCACCTCCTTGAAGCTTGGCAACCAAAAATGGCAGTGGCATTCCCTCCCTCATGAACCGAAACAAAAACACTGGACAGACAATTTCTTTTTAGAAACGTGAATCTAAAACACACTATTCCTATTTTGTCATGAAAGACACACAAAGACATCTTCACAATTAGGGTTACTGCATTGACTGTGGGAAAGGCTTCTCCTATTCTCGCTATTTATCTCCCTCACGTCATAGGACTCTTTATTAGTGCTAAGGTAAGTCTCACTTTTCAGTATGGACTACAGTGTTCTTCCCTGGACATATCTAAATGTTCACTACAGATTACATCTCTCTCTCTCGTTGATACATTTGAACAACCACGTATAAAATAATAATGAATAACCAAATAATCTTCCTTGAAATTAAACATCTCTGGTTACGTTTTTATACAGACACGCTACAGTGTTCCAGTTCCCACTTAACCAGTTCAACAGTCTTTTTCATCAACATTCACCTGGCATTCTCTCAGTCCCTAGTTATGGTATCAGCTACTACAGTTTTCTTGAATGAAATGTGCCTCCCCCCATTATATACAGCTGCAACACCAGGCTCCATCTGAACAATCTGTCGGCATTGGCGCTGCTGGAACTAAGCCAGGAAAGCTAAGAGACTGTGGTAGAGAATCGTTGCATAATCTAAAATGATATCTATGTCACGTGACACGTTAACCCTTAACCACTCCAGTAAAATAAAATCTTAATCTAATTTTAATTTTAGGCCACTGATCTAGTGCCACTTCCTGTTTTCTCCACAAATCCAGGTACATTTTCCAGGCTGTTGCCTAAATTCACAAAATTTGTATTTATTTTCTTAAATATAAAAAGAAAATGTCTACTGAATTTCAAAAGGTGGAAGTAGACTGCGGTTAATATTGAAATGTGGTTGAGCTTGCCACCTAATTTTTTTCCTTTCTCTCATGAGTCCCACACCACTTTCATTGTATATATTATCACTACATTCAACCCAAACAATCACCGGTATCATACTTGTTCTGAGGTCCAAAGATAAAAAATGAGCTGGCTTCTGGCATTGGCACTGCTTCCTCCTTCAGCTGCAGATCTGCCATTGGACGAGGTCGAGGGCTTTCTGGGATCTCAGGGTCCTCCTCCTCATCGTCACCTAGCAAAGAGGAAAAATTAGGGATTAGAAGAGGCCTTTTCTACCTCTGAGTTTGGAACAGAATCATTAACAATGCAGTATGGAGGCGTTGTGATTTACCAGGAAAGTCTGCTGGAGGGAAAGGGTCTTTAATCTCATTGACATTAGACTCAAACTCGTCGATTTTGAGCTGCAGATTTGAAAATGAAATGGCAGAAAGGTAAGAAAAAGAAAAAATACATCATATTGTTTCATTTTCATCATTGCTGAATGCTCTCAGATGCCTCACTTTGGCAGTTGTAGGGATGCCCTCTACACCCTTGGCCCTTTGCTCAGCCAACTTCTTTGCCAGATTTGCTTTCTCCTCTGATGCCTTGTCAGGCATGTTGGCCCTATAAATCAACAGAGTAGTAAATTCAACTGGTTTTTGGCTTGTGGCGTAAAAGAAAATTGCAATATTTTACAACTTGAATCATCATGTTCTGATTAAAACTACTATATGTAACATATTGTAATTGTACATCATATTGTACACCACCATTGTGGAAATATGGAGAGTGTGCTTAATGGTTTTACAACCGGGTTTGGTTTATCCCCAAGGGACAAGAACTGGCTTCTCAAATTATATTATTGCATCCAAGTTATACATTTTCTCTCAAATTCAGTACATTTAGTGTTCCAGTGTTTTCCAAGATTGGACCTAAGAAAGAACGAAACACAAGTTTTGGTCTTATGAATGATCCTAAACTGTGACTTTTTTGAGTAAAAGCTAGACATAAAATACTTTAACAATTATACCTTGTTCTACCTCAAGCACCTAAAGGATTACAGTACAGTATTATGCCAAATTTGCATTGTCATGGATTGTCAAACTAAATGTGTCTCTGGTATGTCAAGAGTCAAATTTGCAGCTCCATGTGACGTCTCATGAGGCTTTGTTTAATATAATACCATCTCCAGCTAGGTGATCATTGCAGCCCAGTGAATCTACCTCGGTGTCCACCACTGTTACTATCAACGACCTGGTAACAAAGAAATGTCGAGGGGGCGAGATAGGCACGCAAATTGCTCTGTTGTTGACTGCAAGAAACCAACACAACAGTCTTCATGTAGTCACACCATCACAAGATGTGAAGACCCAGTGGTTATTTTTATAGTCTTATTACATTACAGTCATTTAGCTCATGCTTTTATCCAATGCGACTTACAATGAATGCATTCAACCGTGTGGATACGACCCAAAAATTGCAAGAACCATGCAAGAAGATTAACTTCATCAAATATGCGGAACTGATTTAAGTGATAGATTTAGAAACAATTTGTCAGTCTGCGACGGAAGATGTGTAGAGTATCTGCTGTCCTGATGTCAATGGGGAGCTTGTTCAACCATTGTGGAACCAGGACCACAAGCGGTATAGCAAGCTGATTGGCAGCAACAAAGCGTAGTTGATAGGCTGGGGTGCACGGTTTAACCATGTCCTGGATGTACAGATGCAGCCACAATTTCCCCTCCCAACAAAAGGCCTTTTTGGCTGCCAGCTGGCTTGGGACCAGTTCTCAGCCAACTTTCTAGCCACTGGGACTTTGCCAGGTGTTTATATGTCTGTGGATAGATTTTGTCACTGTTAGGGGTGCTGAAAGGGCTGCAGCGTCTCCTAAAACCAGGTTTTATAAAAACCATCAATTGATAAAATAAGTTTCAATTCAGGGTTAAAATTATAATATTTTCCCCCTTTCTTACTGGGGTATGGGCTATAGGTGTAGTCCATGAGTATTTGTGGTGGAAAGAGGATTTGCTTTCATCCATTTATTCTCATATGTATCACTCCGCTCTTTGATTCCTTGTGATGCAATCTCATGAGTTTGTCGAAGCACAAACACATTGAGGTGTTTTACAGGAAGTTTCCCAGTGAATCCAGAACTTGCTCCAAATTTTGGAGGTTTGGCAGAGTATTAAATTAATAATGTTTAAATGTACTGTAGTCCCCCGTGGAGAGAGTGGACGTGAGAGATAGAGAGAGCTTGTGTGGACAAGAGAGTCAAAACTAAATATCTTAATGAACAATATTATCTCCATTCCTTGTTCTCACTGTACAATACTGCTAAATTATTAGGCTTAGGCTAATAAAGTTTTGCGACAAATTATAAACCAAATCCATTCATAAATAGTTGATTTATAAATCTAATTATCAATGCAGACATAGATACTTTATTAATAAATAAAAGACAAAACACATTGCTGCCAGTAGAAATGTCCCATGTGTTTTGGAGTCTAAGCAGTGAACTTGGGCAAACTGGTTGGACCGATCTATAGAGTATAAATACAAAATGCAGGTTTTGAATAAAGAGTTTGTCAAACAGTATTTGACAGGAAATATACAGTGAGACTTAAAAAACTCCAGCTGAAACGGCGGCGCCAACTGCATGCCATTATTAATATTAGGAGAGTGCATATATGTGCAAAGTACAAACTCTAAAGCATCAAAAGTTGCTACAGAACTGTTTAAGCCTCTAACAGATGATACATCTGTTCCACCATCATCGGAAACAGATTTACTTCAGTTGATGCCTGATAGATAAGGACATGTAACTTCCTCTCTCCCTGTCTCCCTGCATCTCTTACTCATATCTTCGGGGAGGGGGGGGGGGGGGGGGGGGATTGGGTTGAACTAAAACACAGATTATGAGCAAGCACTTAGCACCTAACATCAGCAGCCAACCTCACTAACGCTCTTGTTCAGGTGTCCACACACGTTATGCTAAGTAGTGTAAATGATTTGCACACCACAATAGTCACTTTGTAACATAATGTGAAAACTTGCTGCTTTTCATAGGTGATAGGTCACTCATATGAGCGAGATTACAAAACAGACTAAAACGATGGGCTTTAATTAACTAATTATGTTTCATTTTGAACATTTAGGAAGACTTACCTGAGTGCTTTCTTGCGTTCTTTCTCCTCTGCTTTCTCTTTCTGTGCCATAGTCAGAGACTCAGCCTCTGCCAAATTATCAACAGCAATGGCCAAGAAGACATTTAGTAGAATGACTGAATGATAGGGGAGTCAAAGATTTTGACAGTGATTTGAATTGAAGTGCAGTTGTCACGGTTGGAGTTCAGTGTTGGTTAAAGACACACACACAGAACACACACACACACACACACACACACACACACACACACACACACACACACACTCTCTATAAGGATACAATTTCCACAGACAAAGAGGATGATGAAGTAGATGCTCACGAGGATACCAGGCATGCTGGGTCCTCCATGAGCCATGATGCCATCGTACATGACAGCATTCCAGTCCTCACCTGTCAGGATCTAAAACACAAATAATTGAACAATGGTAAACAGTTCTGTGACTGCAAATAAGTGGGAAATATTTCAAATGTATTTCAGGAATCATCATTTTTCTCATCAATTTATAATTAGGGGTTATGATTGTACCTGGAACACAGTAATGAGTGCCTGAGGGAAGCTGTCAAAGGTGCTGCGTGGTTTGGGTTGGTTGGGAAAGTTAAACTTCCCTCCAAACACCTGCATACCCAGCAGGGAGAAGATGACAATGAAAAGGAAGAGGAGCAGCAGCAAGCAGGCAATGGAACGAACCGAGTTCAAGAGAGAAGCAACCAGATTACTGAGAGATGTCCAGTATCTAGGGCACACAACACAAATTGAAAAAGGCATCAGTTATTCCACTAGCTGTATTCAATCCTAAAATCGGGTTTATATTTGAATCTACTTTTGTTTTGAAATTACAGTTAAATGGAACATTTTCCAACTGTAAAAAACAAAACATATCTTGGTCACAATTATTTAATGATAGAAAATTAAGAGATCTTTTTTGTCATGTTATATCATCTTTGTTATTAAATTAGCATGCTAAAATTTTATAATGTCATCAGCATTGCTATTAGATATTTTGGATTGTCAAATATCAGTTAAAGGTTCTATATAAGCCATATTCATATGGTGTGCTCTGTGCTTCAAGAGAACTGAAGGATTAACAATCGAACAGTAAAACCGAAAGAGATTATGACTTTTTAAGGGTGAAACACAACATTGGAGTAATGATATGAGGAGTAATGATAGACCAGCTGTGTCAGTCAACAAGACTTCACACACAATGACATAATAGCCCATTGCACATAATGACAAAAGCTATCTCACCTGGTGACTTTGAGCAGGCGGAGCAGGCGTATGCAACGCAGCACAGAAATGCCCATGACTGACATGAAGCCCATGTGGACAAGGATGAGCTCCATAATGCCAGTGGACACGACAAAGCAGTCAAAGCGATTGAAGAGAGACATGAAATAAGAGGGCAAACCCAGAGCGTACATCTTCATGAACATCTCAAGGGCAAACATAGACAGCAGTAGCTTATTGGCGTTGTCTGTGGATGGTTGAGGCCAACAGTATGAAGAGGAACAGAGGGAGAGATGGAAAGAGACTGACAGAGTTATTCACAGATGGCATGGTAGTCAACAGCACGGAAACAGTTTGGAGCATAACACATAAATAATCATTTGTAATCTTTGAAAACATTTTATGAATTGATTAATTATATTTACATTGCATTAACATGTCACGGTCATGGCTGTGACTGTGGGGTTCTCCCCTCCCTGTTATCCCTTGCGTATGCGTTTCATGCTGTCTGTGTCTGTGGGTGCATCCCAAGTCTTTTGTTTGATATTTCCACGCTTGAAGCAGAAGTGGTTCTGGTGTATCATCTTGAAGGCCGTCTCAAAGATCTTATTTCTGCTCTGAGGGATCTCTGAGATGCCATGGCCGAGGATACACCAGTGCAGCCTTCACCAAAGAAGTCCAGGTGAAAGTCGACATTAATTATTCTGCCCATACGTCTTGAAAATTTGAACGGTATGGTGGAGAAACAGTACAAGTGCCGTTATCTAATGTTATTTTATGTGTTGATATCTGAAATAATGTTAATACAAGATGTATTTGCGTTTTGCAGATTTTTAGTCGATGGGATTTGGTTACAGTCCTTTGTGAACTTCAACATCCCTTTTGAGCCCCTTGATGCTGATTTGGAATGGCTCTCCCTTAAAACAGCGTTCCTGTTGGCCATAACCTTCTCTGGAAGGATAGGTGAGCTCCAAACACCGTCAGTTCAAAGTGTATGCTGCAGGTTCTGCCAAATGGGTGAGGTTTAACCCTGCCTATGGTTCCATCTGAGATCCAGCTGACTCTGGTTGTGGAAGCGGTTCAGCGTGTGTATGTGTTTTCTGGTGTGCTTGTCCTGACCAGGTTTCGGGCATACTCAACTTGTGGCAGAACCTGCAGCATACACTTTGAACTGACGGTGTTTGGAGCTCACCTATCCTTCCAGAGAAGGTTATGGCCAACAGGAACACTGTTTTAAGGGAGAACCATTCCAAATCAGCATCAAGAGGCTCAAAGGGGATGCTGAAGTACACCAAGGACTGTAACCAAATCCCATCGACTAAAGATCTGGTGTGGCAAACTCTCAGCCTCTACGCACTAGGAAATCAAGGAACATAATCTTTTAGCGTGTATAGCTTACACAAACTGCCTTAATTGCTGCCACCATCCCTTGCATGGCAGACTTCCCAGCTTGCAGTTAAGCCTGGAGAAACATTTAGGGTTGCAGCTGAGACACACCGAAAAGCCTTGTGTGTTCTAACCATGGTCCGTTATATAACAGATGCTATACAATACACACATTAGGAGGGTCCTGTTATGACGTAACCAAAAAGGTTGTGGATGAAATAAACGCAAATACATCTTGCATTAATGTTACTTTAGATATACTCAAC
Organism: Bovichtus variegatus; assembly: GCA_943593645.1. Lineage (NCBI taxonomy): Eukaryota > Metazoa > Chordata > Actinopteri > Perciformes > Bovichtidae > Bovichtus > Bovichtus variegatus. The sequence continues at coordinate 3,248,347 of CALSCE010010661.1, forward strand.
TTGTGATGTTGCTCCCTCATGGGCCTTGTGGCAGGGACCCTCTCTCACTACTATATGCACATCAGCCACATTTAATAGCCACACAGCAGTCCACATTTTCAAGGTTCTACCTTCTGAAAGTAGCAGCTAGTCCCTGCTTGGGTGAGATAGTACTTGATGTGTGTCATCAGTAAATGACTAGGCCTTGTCAGCTGCATGCTCATGCAAAGCAAGTAGAGTGTACCTCATGTGAGGTGTGTATGCTCTGACCTTGCCAGTTTGTGAGTCTCTGAGACTGTTTGTGGTGTTCCGTTGCGATGGCCAGCGTATTAAAGAAGACGAGCATGATCACCCACCAGTAGAACAGTTTGGACTTCACATACACTCTGCATTTACGGCGTAACCAGCGATTCCACTTACGAGCCAGCTTACTGCACAAAAGTGGAAGAGACAAGTTGAATTAAGAGAAATGGTGAGTACTCAAAGGGCCCTAAAGTAAGATATCATGACTTTTCAATGACTTTGCTGACCTCTTTTCCACCCCAAGCTTCTTGTGTTTTCCAGAAGCTCTGAACTACAAATCATGCTATATTCCTAACACTACTACAGATAACTTTTAAGTATGAGCTTTAATGTATAGAATACATCTCTTTACATCAAATGCTATTGGTAATTCCAGTCACCTGAAAAACCAAAAGAATCAAGGACAAAAGGGGTCCGGAAGATCACAGCAAGGAGGATAGTGCAGGAATCATGATGCTAACTCACACTTACCAGTGAACTTTCAAAACAGTCTGTCATGTCACATATCTGAAAGGATAAACCTCCCATTCTGCATTGGTGAGTGTTTACATGGAAATTAGTATCCCGCAGCAGGAATCAAAATATGGCACAGGAGACTCTTTGTTTTGCCTCCAGGGCTGAAGTTGATGCCCACTTTGGGCTAACCTACTTCACTTTACCAAGCAGTTTGGAAGCAAGACATGGGGACTTTACTTGGGTCTTAAGGAGCATAAGCATTAGTAGTGTTTATTCATGGACAAACTTTAACCTACACTGTACATTTACTACCTCTTGAAAACTTGACTGCTTATTTCTTCTCCACTCTGATCGCCAACATCTGTCTGCTCTCAGCACATCCACCGTCAATCTCTCTCTAGACTCACACCCGCTAAACACAGACTATGCACTGAACTGTTGCCTAGTAGCCACGCTACTCTTATAACACTGTCCTACACTTTGACCAGTGTTTGATAGCCTGTCAAAACACTGTAGACCACATTGTATAATTCATACTGTCATCTGTAAATACTGTAATCAAATTTGACTGTGAACCAGATAAATGCTGCTTACAATCTGTATTTAAGACCTGTAGTTAAGGATTACATTTAGTACATACATTTAGTCAGGATGTTTGACGGACCAGATTTTCGTTACCCTTCTATTTGTATGACTTTTTTCCATATCACCTGTTTAAACAGTGTACTTACATAAAGTCTTTGTACAATGTTATATATAATATGTAAAACTACAAGATATGAAGCAATGAAGCAGATATGAAAAATTAAGCACTTTACTCAAAGTCAATAACGTTGACCGAGCACCAGGTTCCTCAGATGACCTGTAAAACTGCAGCTTCAGTGTTAGATTTTACTGTCATGGAATAATATCAAGGTGTGTGACAGGAGGAAAAGTACATTTACTACATCATCTTACATGTGTAGTTACAGCAACAGCTACAAGCAGTGTAACAATTATAACAAATCAGTTTTATCAAGTATAGAGGAATAAATTGAACACACAGAACATTCGGCTTTGAGTGTATCGTGTGGCAAAAGCTTTGAAACTCAGTATCTTTCTTCTGCTTTCGGCTGCTCCCGTTCGGGGTCGCCACAGCGGAACATTCGCTTCCATCTTTTCCTGTCCTCTGCATCTTCCTCTGTCGCCCCAACCACCTGCATGTCCTCCCTCAACACATCTATAAACCTTGTCTCTGGTTTTCCTCTTTTCCTCTTGCCTGGCAGCTCCATCATCAGAATCTGTCTCCCGATATATCCAGCATCTCTCCTTTGCACGTGTCCAAACCATGTCAATCTTGCCTCTTTCGCTTTGCCTCCAAACTGTCTAATCTGAGCAGTCTCTCTAATATGCTCATTCTTAATCCTGTCCATTGTCGTCACTCCCAAGGAAAATCTTAGCATCTTTAACTCTGCAACCTCCAGCTCCACCTCCTGTCTTCTTGTCATTGCCACGGCCTCCAAACCATACAACACTACTGGTCTCACCACCATCCTGTAAACCTTCCCCTTTCACTCTTCAAAAACTCTTCTCCAACCTGCCTGCACCCTCTTCTTCACCTCTCTTTAAATAATTGGGGTCAACTAATTGAAGTCTTTTTAAAACTCCCTTTTTCCTACTTTTGCTATCTCTACTCCTTCCATCCTCACCATTCCATTGTGCTCCCTCTCATTCATGCACATTTATTCTGTTTTGCTCCGGCTGACTTTAATTATTTTCCCCTCCAGTGCATACCTCCACCTCTCCAGGCTCTCCTCAACCTGCTCCCTACTCTCACTACAGATCACAATGTCAAACATCATAGTCGACAGACAGTCTTGCCTGATCTAGTCTGTCAACCTGTCCATCACCATTGTAAACAACAAAGGGCTCAGAGCGGATCCTTGACGTAGTCCCACCTCATCATTGTCGCACTACCCTCGTACATATACTGCACCACTCTTAGATACTTCTCTCCTATTCCTGACTTCCTCATACAATACCACACCTTCTCTCTCGGCACCCTGTCATATGCTTTCTCTAATTCCACAAAGACACAATACAGCTCCTTCTAACCTTCTTTATACTGCTTCATCAGAATTCTTAACGAAAACATCGCAACTGTAGTGCTCTTTTTTGGCATGAAACCATACTGCTGTTCGTTGTTTTTTACCTCACCTCTTAACCTAATTTCCACTGCTCTTTCCCATAACTTCATGCGGAGGCTGATCAACTTAATACCTTTGTAGTTTCTACAGCTCTGCACATCACTCTTATTCTTAAAGATCAGTACCAGCACGACTCTTCAGGCATCCTCTCACTTTCCAAGATTTCGGGAATTTCCCTACTCCATTTCTTCTTCCTAAACTTAGTATAAAGGTACAATTAACGACCAAGTGTGACCCGAGAGACCTGGGGCTGCTGACAGAATTTCACTGCATATGTTACACTGCAACTACAATGGAGCTGCTGCAATGTCACTAATATTATAGTAAGTTTTAAGTTTACTGTTAATTTCTCTGATCAGGACCTGTCTCCTCTATACTCATTCACGGCACTCTCTCTGCTCATCCACTCAATCCAAAAGTCTAAAAACAATATAAATTACGTTATTTTAGCTCATGTCTTTTTCAAGGTAGCCTGGCTTCATGTAAAACACTGGCCTTAAGAAGTGGAACAGACCATCATGCATCACTGGAGAAGAAGGGGCCTTCATGTAAACAAAGCCAACTGAGCTAACGTTTCACAAAAGGCAACATGAAAAAAACGTACTCACATCCATCCTACTACCGTCGTTATTAAACTAGCTCCAAAAAAGGCTTAGCACTCACACAGTCTCTCTCTCTGTATTACAAATTACAACCTTTTTCCAGTCTGTGGGTCTGCAATCATACCTAGCCACTCCTAACCCTCATTAGCCACGCAACATGCTCACGTTAACTTAACATTAAAACAGTCTCCTAGATAAAGAGAAAACAGCATAAAAATGGCAAAACTTACAGGTTCCAAGTTTGAAGTTGGGTCACAGACAGCCGGTGAAGATCCATTCTGAGTCCGGGCTTCACTTTTTGAAGTGAATTTGTTATTTGCTGTTTACTGACCATCATTGAAAAAGTTTTCCTGATGTTCTTAGGACATTTTTGTCAAAAATCTAAAAACATCCACTTCATCCTCAGATGGTATGACATGAAGTCTTTTCTGTTGGTTATTGCAGCAAACAACAGAACACATAGCAGGGTTTGCTTTGGCTGTGTTAAAAGGTATTTTATTCCCGAAAGACAAAAGTAGTTTTCTTTATCCCTCCAGAAATAAGATGCTTTTGCTGCCAGCATTGTTTGTGTTTCTGTTATGCCCCTTGGCTAAAGCCTTGCCTGCACAGGAAGACGGCGGAGATCAGAAACTTGTATAAAATGTTGGGATATGATGTTAGTCATGGAGTCCCACAAGGTTCTGTACCTGTACAACCTATTCTTCTTAAGAAACACACCATAAGCTTACATTGTTATGCAGATGATACCCAATTATATCTATTGATCTAGACAGATGAAACCAATACGTTTACTACACTTCAAGCTTGCCTTAAGGACATAATAACCTGAATGACCAGCATTTTTCTGATGTTAAACTGCCATTTTTGGACTTGGTCCCAAACACCTCTGAAACATTATCTAAATATATAGTTACTCTGGATGGCATCACCCTAGATTTCAGCACCATCGTAAGAAATCTCAGAGGTATATTTGATCATGTCCTTTAACTCCCACATAAAACAAGCTTAAAGGGCCTTTGTTTTTTTTAATCAGGCACATCCTGACACAAAACAATGCTGAAAAACTAGTCCACACATTTGTCACTTCTAGGCTGCACTCCTAGAATGCAGAGTTCCTTGTGGTTCCTAGAGTTTACAAAAGTAGAACAGAAGCCAGAGCCTTCAGCTATCAAGTTCCTCTCACCTGTTGCCGTGGTCATGCTTGATGTGTACTGGTACTACTATGATTATATTATATTGTTAGTTATTTTTATTGGGATTATTAATATATCAAAATTCTGTTGCTTTTCCTTTAATAGTCATATTTTTTGTTTAGTATCATTGTTGCTATTTTTGGCAACACCTGGAAACTGTCTGACATCCACCTAGATCCATCTTTTTCATATATGTTCACATTATCATAGACATATGGATTGTCTATGTTGTAATTGTTGTTTCTTTTGTACACACAACATCTACTGCAAGTATGTCTGTCCTGTCAGAGGGATCCATCTCCTCAGTTATTCTGAGAGGGGGGGGGGGGGGGGGGGTTCCTTGTCCATGTGCAAGGGTCTAAGGACAGAGGATGTCGTATGCTGTACCGATTGTAAAGCCCCCTGAGGCAAATGTGTAACACTTGTTATATTTAAATAAATACAATTTGAGTTGATTTGATTTGATGTTGTATACAGGATGAAACACATATATGGGATACAATCTAACCAGGCTATTCATGTCCTTGTAAACACACAAATTCACAAAAGGATTGCAAGGCTTTTGTAGCCGCTTAACCTGTAAAAATTACAGAAAAAGAAACCATGTAATTCTCAACGCAAAGGGGGAGATGCACCCCTGACAGCGCTCCCAAGCAAATAGATTTCACACAAAATTGGCCTTGTTCTATTCTCACTAAAAACTGTCAAATTCACAAAGATCAGTGCTAATAGCAACAGCAGTTACAATGGAATGATTAATGTCTTCAGAGAGTTGGTGGTAACTGAAGCACATTATTTAAGGGGGGTCACGCCAAGATTTTACTCCACTTTAAATCATGCCATCTTCTTTTATATAATTAGTAATTTCCTCTTGCAATTGTCCCTATTATTGCGGTAGCAAATGATGCACAATTCATGGTGCTATCAGCGGCCTCAATCCATTCTTTGTGAATTTGCTCTTCAGGATCATGTTTTCCGAACTCTTTCTTAACTTCATTGAAATTACACTGAACCAGTAACCAGTATTTACTGAATACAAAAGCAGAATTGATTAAATGTTTATGTTAATGACATGTTTTGATATTATTTTAAAAAAACTACAACTTTAATTATGAACTCAAAGAAAACGTTTTAAATATTGCCACTGACACAACTGAGCCTTAATTACACAATGGTACACATATGTAGTTTGGACACCCTTTTTAAGTGTGAAGAAATACATTTCTTTCAAACCTCAATCTTAAAAGAGAGAAAGCCATACTGTAGAGAAGACAGGCACGCTACTTACTAGTAATATATGATCAGCTGCATTGTGTCCATTTTGCTGACACTTCCGGTCTCTGATCCTCCATTTTCCGTGGCGAGCAGGCCTGATGAAAAGACACACACACACACACACAAACCATCGTTATAATACGATATTTGATGTTAGATGTCACTGTACATATTCTGTGCTACCCTCTGTCATGAGATGTGTCAAAAGCTAAGCAAATCAGATCTGGATCAGATTTAGATCAGTTAACTCAATTTTTATTAAAGGAGAGGTTTTATAGTTGTTTTTTGGGTTTCTAGTAAAACATGCTTTAATGTTGAAAAAAAACACAATTTTTCTCATATTGTTGACCTGAGTATTTACCATCTATCTGAAAAATTCAGTTTTCTTTAAGCCCCCCTCTCGAAAAAGCCCAGTCTGCTCTGATTGGTCAGTGTTTCCGGTCTTCCACATCTCACACATTGCAGCTGGTGGCTGACTGTGTGTCAACTACACACGTTTTAGCGGCCCTTCTACCATGAATTATAAGAACTTATAATTATAAGTATATACAGCAAATTTATCAGAAGAACTGAGTGAATTGTGAAATGTCTGTTAATTTATACTTTAAATGACTGATGAGGCAAATAAAGTCTTAAACTGTTTCCTTCTGTTTGAGGGAAAACTCTGTTAACATGTTAGTAAATTTAACAGAGCCGAGCTTAAACACTTTCTCGGCGTTTAGTGAATAAACAGGACTCCAGATAATGCTCGTCTGCCTAGCAGTTTACATATTTTTATAACTTCTGATTTAACTTTGCCCAGAAAGTTAGCAGATGATGTCCTCGTTTGACCAATACTATCAGTTGTTTTCTATTTTTCATTCTTTCTGTTATTCTTTAGCGTTAAAGCCAGGTTGATAATAAATGAGCTGCTGCACTGACATCTCGACTGCCCTACCCTGCTATGACCCTCAACTCCGCCTCATTAGGCCACGGTTAGCCCAATAAATGCACATGCACAAAAAGATCAACTCAACCATTACCATTACCTTCCTCTGGCCTGTGGATCCATGTGCCCAAGCAGCAACCTTGGCTTTTCCATGCTGACTGCCTACCAGTGTATCACCAAACAAGAATGGACTGATGTGCTCTACTTGATATGGTATTAGTCTAGTCTAAAAGTAAATTGCCCATGGGCCATTCGCACCTTGAAACTGGCCCCGACATAGCCCCCTCGAAGAGCGTTCTAAGACCGGAAATGAAAACTGGCAATCACGAAAAGCTGCTAATAAGTTGTACTGTTGACTTGAAAGACAAAGGGACAGTTTTGACACTATTTTCCCTGTGATTCCAGCCACCAGCTCAAGCTCCCTCACCATAGTGGGGGCCTGGCCCCCTGCTCAACTGTCAACTTCAGAGGCCCCGTTCCTCTCCTACCACAATGATGACTCCTTCCATTCTGGAGAGGGAATTTAACAAGCTCTTCAAGCAACAGAACCCCCGGCTGTTGCAAAGCAGCCAGACCAGACTATGTCTATGACTATGTCAGACTATGTCTATGACTATGTCTGTCCTTCCACCCTGAAGCACAGTGCTGACCAGCTGTCCCTGGTACATTGGACATATTTACGACTTCACTGGGAAAATGCCATGTGTCAGCCTGCTTCAAAACCTTCACCCTCATTCCCTTCCCCCGAAAAAGAAGGTCCACATAACTTAATGACTACAGACCAGTTACATCTGTGGTTATTAAGTCATTTCAATGCCGTCTTGGACTTCCTAACCATTATCACCCCAAGGCTGCATCCTTCCACCTCTACTCTTCTTTCTGTACACGAACAGATGCATCTCCAGTAATCAATCCATCAAGTTTTTGAAGTTTGCAGATGACACCTACTTCATTGGGCTAATCGCTGGTGGGGATGAGTCCACTACAGATGGGAGGTTGACCATCTAGTGACCTGGTGTGGAAAACAAATATTTGGGGCTCAACGCTCTGAAGACAGTGGAGATGGTTGTGGATTTAAGAAAGAGCCCAGCCCCACCTGCCCCTGCTTTTCAGATTTGATTTCTTTGCGGTTTTTTTCACTACTTTGTAAAGTTTGACTGATGTGCACCACAACACCAAGGTAAATTAAAGGCAATAAACTTGAATCTGATTATGATTAAAGTATTTGAGTACTACATTTTCCTGGCTGAGCACATCCAGACACAATGGATAAAAGGCAGAAGCAGTATTTTCAGTTAGCACAAAAATATATTTGGAGATCAGAACTACAGTGAATAATATTGCTGCAAATGAAAGAAAAAAGGGAAACTGGTAGTGTAGAGAACCATTGCAGCACTAAAAAACAATGTATATTGACATTTGTATCAATCTACTGAGTCCATGCATATCTTGAGTCCTAGTAATTATACGTTTCTGACAGCTGCAAAAAACATTTCAGGCATTTCCAATGCATTCTATTCTATTGTATTGTGTTCTATTCAACAGGTATTCTACTCTGTGACTTGTGTCTTACCCTGTCCCTCCTGGTCATTGTCCATGACCTCAGCCTGAGTTATCCATTCCATGTAGCCCTTGAGGTCCTCATCCAACTGCTGGGTTTCCCTCAGCTTCTGAAACTCTCCACGTGACTTGGCCTTCTCTCGCTCTTTTGTGAACTCACTAGTGAGAAACAAAAAAACTAATCTTGACTAAAAAGACAGAAGACACTGATAAGTAATGTGAAGAAAAAATACTATGCAAAAGAAATTAATGGAAGGGTAGAAGTTAGGTTTAGGATATTCCTACCCACTGAGCACGCCAAGAACCAGGTTGAGCACGAAGAAGGAGCCAACCAGGATGAGTGTGGTAAAAAAGATCCATGGCCATTCCATTCCTATAGCATCATTTACCTGTATGACAAAGTATACTTTTTTTTGTCCGTATCAAAGAAATAGGTAAGTGTTACTTACATTTTGTAATAATAAACCAACAATTAAAATAACACTGTCATATTTGCCATGTAAGAAATCCCACAAAAAGTGTACAGAAATACTAATTTGTTGCCCTCTTATGCAAGAATATCAATTTTAGTAATCTTTGTGCATACAAAGTAGTTATGGGACATGTTTTGCTAAGCATGTCTAGCTAGCCAATCACCATGGAAACATGCCCAACACTGCTTGTAATTATGATGTCATCAGGGTACTCTCAGTTTGTATTTGAGAATTTGAATTACTAACAGAAATGTGGATTTGGTAACACAAGTGCATTTTGTGTTGGCTTGTGGAAGTGTAGAATCCAGTATTTTTGAGTCAGGATATGTCTGCATCTGCCACATTCATTTTGATCATTCTTTTTTTAAAAAAAACATAGTCAAAGTTAATGGACAATGTTTCCCTGATGTCAAATTTTTTATGTTAAGATTCACTGATGTTTCTGTAGCTGCAGTTGACATTCCTCCTGATGCAAATTCAAAAAATGGTCTACAGGAATGCACTCGGCCTAAAGTTTTTGTTTTGTTTTGTCTTGCCATCTTGTGTAGCATTAATGGACTACAACTGCATTTTATTCTGCAACCGTGTTGCAGAATGAAAATAAATGATCCTTGAATCCTTGAAATAAGAACTTCAAAAGACAGTTTGCTTTTAGACTAGACCAATACCTTACCCAGTAGAGGACATCAGTCCATCCTTGTGTGGTGATACACTGGTAGACAGTCAGCATAGAAAAGCCAAGGTTGTTAAAGTGGGTGATTCCATTGTTTGGGCCTGGCCATCCAGCTCGACACTCTGTGCCATTGATGGTACAACGCCGGCCATTCCCTGCTTGGGCACATGGAGACGGCTTCTCATTCTCCACTGTAGCAATGATATCTATAGGCCAGAGGATGGTAATGGTTAAGTTGATCTTTGTGCGCATGTCCATGTATTTTATTAAAATTGCATTAATACAATCCATTAACAACAGCTATCGTGTTTATTTTTACCATATCCTGACCTGAGGGCAGGCACACCATCAGTTCAACTTATGGTGACTAAAAACCTTCTGTATCTCTTCATTTAACCAAGTCACCTGTGTGGTATCTTTTTTCTCACAAACCAAAACTGACTTTCTAAAGTACATTACATAGCCCGCCGTTTTTTCCATCAATTGTAAATAAGATTGCGTAATTTTAGATCAAGTAAAGGTAATAATTTACTGTGCCGTTTCAAACATGTAATGAAATGTATTAAGTTAAGTTAAGGTATTTTTGGTTTTGTGATTGTTCCTCCTATCCTTTCTGAAGGAATCCCTTTTAAAAGCTATTTTCATGTAAGTGATCGGGGATGAGATCCACAGTCCTTGCTCTGTGCTAAAAACAATTCAACAAATGAATGAAAAATGAGGGCGCACATCGTTGATTGAATCATTCGCTGCCATTCACTCTGACAAAACACTAAGTACAGAGTGAGCTGAGGTGGCTTCCTCCTTCGATCTGCAAGGAGGAGGAAAGAATCCATCCAAAGTTATAACTGTCTGAGGGAGTGTTTTGGCGTGAATGCTTGATAAGGGCGCAAAAGAGCCAAGATGCCATCTCCTGACCTGTCACTGTTCAGGGACAAGACCCACAGATGCTTGCCTATCACCAGGTTAATCCTGATCACTCACACTACCTCGGAGAGAGCATCCCCGCACCACGGAGCTCCCATGGCTGGAGATCATAACTTAAAAGCCCTGGTTTTCTTCACCACTAAGGAACCATGGAAATTTGAAACAGGAATTCTTGCAGCTCTGACTTGAGAGTGAGGCAGAGTTCCTGGGAAGACAGGACTGTTTCCAGTATGAACCGCGGGGGGTGGAGAGGTGAACTGGAGTGTGTCGCCTCTGCTGATCAGCATGATCATTTTACCGTCCATTAAACTTACGCGCCGCCACTCTAAGGAAACAGGAGCCTTCAGCTGTCAAGCCTCCACCGCTGCACCTGACAGGTATTTGGTGGGGGAAACTCCCGGTTCATGGGGGGGGGGGGGGGGGGGGGACAACTGTGCCAGTGGAACGGTCAGGTATTAGGACACCTATTGATCGAAGCACAACCGAGGTGGACGCCAGAGTCCTCTGAGCGGCCGCTCAGCGGGTCAACCTCAGGCTCCGGCACACATCCTCGACACAGAAGGCACAGAAGCAGGCACAGAAGCAGCGAAGAGCAGAGGTGTCTGCTCTTCGCTGCTTCTCAGCCAGAGGAAGGTGAGCACAAGAATGGCACACTTCCTGAGGAGTGAGAGCAACATCGGCGAGCTCTGGGCCCAGACACACCTCACAACAGGCATGAGGATCATCGGCATGATGTAGCCCCTCTGGCAGGCTGGATAAATGCAGACACCGCTGCTGTAGGCATCATACTCTTGCTTGTGAGTATATTCTTATTCAGATGTGGCTGAAGAAAAATAGGAGCCGATTGTCCGGTCTCATCTCAATTTATGCCCAAGGTGAGACCAAAATGAGGCCCACAAACACACACAGGTGTGGATTAAAGTTATTTCAGTACTGCTCATGCGTGTATGGGATGAACCCAATAGCGATAGAGGGTGGAGCCTATACAAAATAGAACAAACGTCTCGTGTGTCAATACTGTTAGAGTGACAAAATGACTGATTGCAAATTGTGATAAGTAAATAATGTTTCTTACTTCTACGTTTGTGATGTCATGGCTCAAAATGCAATCCAAACATTTTTTACTGACAGGAAAGACACTACATTTATTTTAATACATGATAAATAAAGTCAGAATTTGCCACAATCCACCAATCAGATCTCTAGGATTACCGCCGTAGTTGTACTGTATACTTTACTTGTGCCTGTGTAGTAGCAGGTCTTGTGCATTTTGCACTTGAAGAGCTCCAATCCCATAATGGAGTAAATGGTGACCATGAAAAGGACCAGTAGGGTTATGTGAAAAAGAGGCAGCATCGACTTCAGGATGGAATTCATCACCACTTGGAGGCCTGAGGGGATAACAGGAATAAATCAAATCAGTATTCCTAATGCTATGTATATTCCATGTGCCATATTGTGTTTTCTCTCCAAGGAAGCAATCATTCCCCTATGATTAATAACTATTAGTGAAATATGCTATTTCCTCTGGCTGCCACATGACTGTAGAACATTGACATAAACAAATATTGCTAGTTTGTAATTAATATTACTACTTATAATATAATAACAAGGAAGGAAAAAATAACTTTATTTGTTACAGCAGGATGAAATTATATAATTTAATTGTACAACGTATATGATTCAACAGTATTTACTCACTGGGGACTCCAGAGACCAATCTAAGTGGTCGGAGGACTCTGAAGGCCCGCAGAGCTTTCATGTCAAAGCCACCACCTTTTTCTCCTACAGGAGCCTCCACTCCACTGAGGTGGTTAATGGCATCCACAACCACAGTAAACAAGCTGGAGAGATAAAAACAGAAAATATGATGTTTTTTCTGATATTAAGATATCAGAAGGTCGCTAACATGGTTGTTTAAAACATTCAGAGGTCCCAGGATACACAGTGAGAAGCAGTGAGAATCTTTCCTGATTATGTTCAATGTGTACAACATAATTCAGAAGCTTAATGTTTTCTTTTAGAAAGAAAAGGAAATTATGTAAATATATCAGCCGACAGCCCTGCTCCTAGCCTCCAAGAATTTCATTTTGGCTAAAATTCCCCTAAGTGATGTTGTCCAAACTAAACCCCTGCTCCTACTACACAAAGTAATGAGATTACATAAACCGCATGTATAGTAATATGACCATTCATACATTAATTTACAAACTAAGTGGGTTCAACACAAACTCATCAACTTACCCAACTGATACACAAACAAAGTCTAAAATGTTCCAGCAGTTTCTCAAGTATGCATCTGCATGAAAAAGAAATCCATAGGCAACGATCTTCAGGAAACACTCTACAGAGAAGATGATGAGGAAGATGTACTCGAGGCTTTCCTGTAACACAACAATGGCTTTTTATTGAATCTGTGTTCCTCGTACTCGTAAAGTAGCCTCAAATAGCTCAGGCTTGTGTTATTTCATGCATAGGTTTTGGTTATAATTTGTTGACATTCTGATATATTCATAAAAAATAAAAACATGTTAGACTTTGTCAGGGATAGAGCAATAGAGTTCTCAAGTTATTTCCTTTGTTGTACCTGTACAAATGTGTACAAATTAATCTTTTTTTAATCAAAATGAGGCAGTCAGAGTCTTTTCGCTTTTAACACCGGGCTTACAATGCTGTTTGAGTTGCGAAATCACCTCCCATGCGCATGTTTCTTCATGATAGTTGGATGTTGCACGTCACACTAATCTACTTTTGTCTATTCATGTCACTTACAAACTCACACACAACTGGAATGTTTTGAGGCCTCTCGCATTTCAGCAGACGCATGCAGTGAATGTCTATTTTAAGTGCACACCACACAGACAGTGCTAAGAGTGTTAGAATGATATATGAGCCTAAAATTGTCCTTGCATCCTTGTCCTTGGATATAATCAAATCAAATGATTAAAATAATTTAAAATGAGTCACTACAATGCAAAATGTCAGACTTACTCGCATGCTTTTGTCGCCGACCGAAAACCAAATTCTATGAGAATAACTGTCCTGCTTGTAGCTTGTTTTTATGGTGTACAAACATAACAAAAAAGGTTTGCAGGCATTTTAATGGTAAAATGCCTACAAACCTTTTTTGTTATGCGTGTTCTTGTGTGGAGAAAGAGCACAACCCACAGGTTTGACTGCAGTGGCAGGTGGTTTCTTGTTCTCATGTATAACAGGGATGAGAGAGCCACATCACACATATATGATGTTGGCAACACGCAGTACCAAACTAGATGGATAATACATTACATTACAGTTCATTTAGCAGACACTTTTGTCCAAAGCGACTTACAATAATGTATCTTTCACAAGCAGCCATAACCTGTCCAGTTCCTCTGATTTTCGTTTTGTTGGTGGTCATGTCAGACTGTGTTGATCACTGAGATTTCTAAGCATTTCTTTGAGCTCTGTTTACTGTGCCACATCTTTCCATTGCTGCTCTCACAGTCGGTATGCTGAGCTCCTGAAAAACTCCTGCTGGAAACTCTGTTGTGTTTCTATGACAACCAGCAACCGCGAGTTGTCATTTCATTACTGCATATTAAACAGTTACTATTACGATGATTTTCATATTTATTGTATGTTTGAAAACGAAAAACCCAATAGTCCCAGCCTATTATCCCAAAAAAAAAAAAAAAAAAACGCCTATTGTTTCGAAAACCCATTGCTCTTACATTATTCAATACTGCAAGGAATAGAAGCTTATCGCTTTTTTCCCTTACTATGGCAAAGGCATGAACCCACCTAGCCTGCCACTGGTTGGCTTACCCTTAGCCTAACCAATCTTACTCCTCATGCCTAAACCTAGCCAACCCAGCCAACAGAGCCAAGTTCTAGTCAATGAAAGGCAGAGCAGGGCGGGTCATGCCTTCACCATAGTAGGAAAATGTCCGATGTCATTCTGCATAACAATTAGCCATGTGCAAAAAAATATGGACTGACTTTAACACAGGCAAAGGTTGATGCTGAGGGGGGAATAGGGACTACCCTGGGAATGGACAAAAAGTTCATAAGAGAACATAGGGTTGACCCCAATGATATGGCCAGTTCTTAAGGCACCCCATGGTACCAACTTTGGAAACCACTGACCTAAACCACTACCAGTATCCATTTTACAATAACAAAAAGAAGCATGCTGACGTACCAAGTTGCTGTTGGTGTTGTTGCTGTCTTCCTCAGGCATGGGCAAGTACACAGCCAGGGCCACACAGTTGGCAAAGATGGCCAGTAGGATTATGATTTCAAAAGGTCTGAAAGTGTTTTTTATAGGAAGCTTCCATGCCAGCCATAGTAGTTCACATATAGACATCACACAAATAGCAAACACCTTGACACACACACATACACCTACAGCTGTGCTTCAAATAGATCACCAAATGTATAACATTTAACAATTACTGGAAGTAAATATGGTCTGTGGTAGCAACAATCACATCAAATGTTATCTTATATTTTTAATCCAGTTGTCCTTCTACCGAGGGACCCTTTACTACAGGAGGATACTTCCACTCCACAATGCTGATGCATGCCTTGCGGAAGGGATTCCTCAGTGTCAAGAAGAGGAGAGAACGGGCAGGCCTCGGGTTGCCTCCCGTAGCCATCAGCTTCTTTAGCTTTTCCTTTTGTTTTCTCTTCAGAGTTTCCTCATCCATGATGTAGGATGACAATGGGGTACTGTTGCTGTCTGCCATTGCAGCTTCCAGAGAGTACCGAGTTCAGTTGAATTGGAGGTGATATTCCAAAAGGTCTGTCAAATATTTCTTTCAAAAGGCAATAGTCCTGTTGGCTACGTCGGTTCACTCATCTGTAACTGTTATCAACTTGTCTCAATCATCTCTGTCACACTGTCTGTCTCTGATGGTTTGCCTGAGCTCTCTCTGTTTCTCAGTCTCTATCTGTGGAATGGCAGCTGTCCCCTCTACTTGTAAGGGATTGGTTTACTGAGCAGCTGTTTGGTCAAGAGAATAAATATAGACAATGAGCATGGCTGTTGTAGCATGGAGTGACAAAGGAGAACATTCGCACAGATATAGTCCGGGTATAGAGGACGTCACTGTCCCACAGGTTGTTTTTCAATAACAGTTACACAGAATATCAATAAAAGATGATAAATATTTAATTGATGAATAGTCTATACAGTAAATAAGGTAGTATTTCAACTAAAAATCCAAAATACCTGACGCAAAATGGCAACCACAAAGCAGAGCTTCTATAGGATATTATTTAGAAGTGAACGTGCCCTAAACAGAGTGGGGTAGAAATATAAGGCATGAAAAAAGAAAAAGAAACATAAACGGAATAACACGGTCCTGCAACAAACAAACAAAATCCACTTCGGCACAAAAAAACATTTCCACCACATAGTGTCTATCTATCTGATTTTATTAGGTGGTTGCATTGTAATGACACAATTTCATAACCATTTCTAAACAATGTTTTTCAAATTTGCACAAGCCTAAAAATATGTTAATGTCTGAACGTCTCCACATATAGTAAAGAATACATGTGTAGTTACAGACTGATGTTATCTTGTTTATAAAATAATGATTTTCAATTCCAAACAAGGAGGTTTATACATTGTGAATGTGACTAAACAAAGATAGCTGAGATTGGTTGTTGGTATTGGGGGAGAAAGGTCGGAATCATGCATCCTGGGTCAGCAGAGATCTTAAGGTTTTGAGTGATCTGTTGGCTCCCTGTGACTTATAATTCCCAGGTATGTAAGGGAATTCTTACAAATGGAGATTGTTGCAAGGAGATGCAGGTCGTTATGGTCGCTCTTCATTCTCTCGATCCAGCAAGTCCGAGGGCACTGCGGCTACAGATGGGAACTGCCCATTTGTTCCTCGAGCACGTTATACCGATAAGAAACACCAATTGCTGCGAAGGCAGAGGCAGAAAATACAATTCTACTACTATGGCTAAGGCATGACCAACCTAATCTGCCTCTGATTGGCTAGTTTTCTTTGTTGGTTGGATTGGTTAGGTTTAGGCATGAGGAGTGAGATTGGTTTCATTCAATATTCTCAAGGTAAATTTATTATTCTCAAGATTGTATTCTATATATATATATATATATATATATACACACACTGTATATCTGTGTATATATATCCACGTTTCTCTCACTTCCGTCTTTTCTTTGCATCTTTGAAACCATGCGAGGAGAGAGGAAACGAGGAAATGTGTTTTTAGAGAAATGAGACGTCCTTTCCTCTGAAGAGTCACGTCAAAGCGACGCCCATTTCTGATGTTGAAGCGATCGATCACAGCTGGATCAGCTGTCAGTTGGCTTTACCAGCTGTAGTGACTTTTGATAGAGTTTCTGTCTGCACATATGTGCACTGTGCTAATACTAACAAAAGGCACACAGTTATCACTGCCATAGCAGCAGCAGCAGCCTGGTACGTGTTTAACAAACACCTGTACACAAATATCAACCTGCATTCCGTATTTACACTCTGTAGTCTACTGTGTCCTGCTTAGAGGCACAGGGAGCATTTGTATGGGCAGAATGCGTTTTATATTATTTATTCATTATTTGCACCTGTATTTATTGATATTCAAAAAATTGTAAATTCATTATAAAACAACACAGATTGTCTTTTGATTGTGTCTTTTAAACTCTTTATTAGGCTAAATGTTTTAGGGAAAATTTTAATTACATAATTCATATCAAACCCAACACTCTGGAATTATCAGACTCACATGGAAATGACAATAAAAATATATTACGTATATGTAAAATTATTTCTTGCTGACAGACAGGCACTTTGAGTTTCAATCGTATCCACAATAAAAGTTAATGGGAGAAATAACAGATCATGAAGAGAGAAATCTTTCTAAAAACATAAAGAAAGTTGTCTGTGGTCCATTTTGTTGTACAGATCTACGATTAAGAGATTTTTAACTAGATGGTGAATCAGAAAAACAAATAATACAAACTTGGGAGTGATACACTTGAGTTTAATCCGTTATCTGTCTTCAGTCGGTATGCAACTCCAGGGATGTTGAGATGTACTGTATAAGATCAGTAGCGTCCAATCAATAACTGATATCCAATAAGGGGGCTTGTCGGCTGCTTAAAGACTTCCATGAAGGCTGCTGCCGTGTAGCCTTGCACATCGCACTTCACAGGAGAAATAAGAGCTTTGGGACGGTCTTCAAGAGGGCACACAAGAACGACTTCCACCAGAACAACATCAAGCAAAGACCGAGGAGCGTAGAAATATCAAATAAGAGACTTGGAATGTACCTAAAGACTGCATCAATTGACGCTGGAACCGTAACTTTTGCCAGCCTGGCCACAACAGATTTGCCAGCTAAGCTAACAAGCTAGGTAACCTCTCACCATTCATGGACTGTTGACTGGGCCTAGCACAGCGCATGGCTGAGCAAGACGGTTTAACTTTAACTTCTGTCAATGTACCTGTATTGATTTGATTTAATGTTACTCAGTGATTTATTGTTGTAATGCCTGTGTGAGCGGGTGAGGGAATTAAAGAGGGAGAGTTCTCGTGGAGGGTAAACAGTTTATTAAAGGTGGCTTCACTCTGCGCCAGGATCTCCCCGCCTTCGACTACCGCGGCTGCTGACGTGGACTCCGCCTCCGTCTATGTCTCTCTGGACGAACCCAGCCTACTGCAAGACAGAACCAGGTCATTGGCGTCCTTTTATTTTGTGACTAATTACCTGATTCCGTCCAGCTGCCTGGCCTCCAACTGAGCCACTCCCATCTCATCCCCAGCAGCCGACTCAGCCACCACACCCCACTGCCACATACCCCCACCGCTCAACTCAGGCCGGGAGCCCACCAGCCGCAAGCTGACCCCCCCCCTCCCTCCGCCGAACGCGAGAGAAAGTCAGCCACAACCATCCGGTTACCCGGCCTGTGGATCACCTTGAAGTTAAACAGCTGTAATGCCAGATACCAACGAGTGATCCAGGCATTGGCATCCTTCATGCGGTGGAGCCACTGGACCGACCAGAGGGTGAAAGAGCGTCCCAGGAGATAATAACGCAGGGCGCCGACCGCCCACCGTATGGCGAGGCACTCTTTTTCCACCGTACTGTAGTTCACCTCCCACTGAGCCAGCTTCCGGCTAATGTACAGTACGGGGCGGTCGACCCCCTCCACCTCCTGGGACAAAACGGCCCCCAGCCCGCTGTTCGAGGCACGGTCTGCAAGACAAACGGGAGAGCGAAGTTAGTGGAAAACAGGAGCAGCTCCCCACAGAGAGCTTGCTTTACCCTCTCAAACGCCAGCTGACACTGCTTCGTCCACTGGACCGGATCTGAGGCACCCTTTCGGGTCAGGTCGGTCAGGGGGCTGGTCAGCTCCGAAAACCCCGGAATGAACTGCCGGTAATAGCCCGCCAGACTCTGGAGACAGGGGAATCTGCCAGTAGCCCTTGGTCAAATCCAGTGTCGTGTAAAAACGAGCCGTGCCTAGCCGATCCAGGAGTTCGTCGACCTGGGGCATCGGGTAAGCATCGAATTTGGACACCTCATTCACCCTGCGATAGTCCACACAGAACCGTACTGACCCATCGGCCTTGCGCACCAGTACGACGGGACAGCACCAGTCACTGTTGGAGTCTTCTATTATGCCCATCTCCAGCATAGCCTGAAGCTCTGACTGAACAATTTTCC
Organism: Bovichtus variegatus; assembly: GCA_943593645.1. Classification (NCBI taxonomy): domain Eukaryota; kingdom Metazoa; phylum Chordata; class Actinopteri; order Perciformes; family Bovichtidae; genus Bovichtus; species Bovichtus variegatus. The sequence goes on from CALSCE010010661.1 coordinate 3,267,590, forward strand.
TCTGGCAGTCGATAGGGCCATGAGCGCACCGTCACGCCCGGGGGCGTCTCTATGTGGTGGTGTGCAAGAGTGGTGCGCCCGGGCAGGGGGGAGAACACATTGGGAAACAGCCTTTGCAACGCGGCAACGTCTGCCCTCTGACTCGGTGAAAGATGGCTGTCACAAGAGACCGGGGCTGATTTGTTCGTCTTTTCTACCTCCGGTCCCAACTCATCTTTCTCCATCACCGTAGTAGCCAGAGAGGCAGAGGCCACCTCCCTCCATTCTTTTAGGTGATTGAGGTGGTAAATCTGTGCCGCCCCCTGTCCAATCGCGCCACCTCGTAATTGACGTCCCCCACTCGCCATGTGACCACAAAGGGCCCTTGCCACTTTGCGAGTAATTTGGAGCTAGTGGACGGGAGCAATACAAGCACTTTATCTCCCGGTGTAAATTGACGCAGTCGCGACCCTCTGTTGTACTGGCGCTGCAGACGCTCCTGAGCCTGGAGCAAATTCTCCCGTGAGAACTGACCCAGTGAGTGGAGTTTTGCTATCAGGTCCAGCACATATTGAATTTCACTTTTGCTCGTGCTTGGATACTCCTCCCAGTTTTCTTTAAACAGGTCCAACACACCCCGTGGCTTCCTGCCAAACAATAATTCAAAGGGAGAAAATCCCGTGGAGGCCTGGGGAACCTCCCGCACTGCGAACAACAGGGGATCTAACCATTTATCCCAAGTACGGCTGTCCTCATGAACAAATTTACGCACCATGTTCTTAAGTGTTTTGTTAAACCGCTCCAACAGCCCGTCTGTCTGTGGATGATAGACACTAGTCCTGATGGAGTGGACGCCCAGTAGTGCATACAGTTCGCGTAACGTGCGTGACATAAAGGACGTGCCCTGGTCAGTTAAGATCTCACCCAGAAACACTGTCTGCGTATCACGGCTCACCCGGTACAACCTGTCCCTAATCACCATGAAGTGTGGGTGAGTGAGTGGTGCGTTCGTGTGCAGTGGGAAACCATCAATACTTACGACCTGGTCGAAAGCATGACGGAGGGTTTCGTGTCGGGACTGTTCGAGGGGGAAGTCCTCCACTGGAGGCACAGGCTTGGACGGGGAAGCTTCGTCCCGAGCCTCCCCGCCCTCCCCCTCGAAGGGCCCCCACCTCCTCCAAGTCCCCACTCAACACCTCACACAACTCACATGTCCCTACTGCACGTGAACGGACCCCTATAGCTTTCCCCACTAGCCTATGGAACCCTGGCCAATTTGTTCCCAGAATTAGGGGGTGCGTAAGGCGAGTACTAACTCCAGCCTTAACCCTGTTTTTTTACCCTTGAAGGAAATGGTAAGAGTCACCACGGGATACTCGTGAATATCACCATGAACACAGCTCACCCTCACCCACGACGCTTCCACCAATGCCCCGGGCCAAATCAAGCGCTGATGGATCATGGTTTGGGTACAACCAGTGTCCAGCAGAGCCTGGTGTATACCCCCCTGTATCCTTCCAGACCGGGGGAAGAGTCTGGAGGTCCCGCAACCCGGACCAACTGTCCTACCTCCATGAGTGGGCACTCACGCCGGAAGTGGCCGGGCCACCCGCACCGCCAGTAATCCTGCCCCGGCGTTTGAGGACCCCCTCTGGGTGCCGGAGGACCAGACCCGCCAGCTGGGCCCTGTGGAGAGACAAGAGAAGGGGTATTAGGGGGGTTGGCAGCCATGGATGTGAAGGGGGCTAGCAGCCGCTGCCCCTGCAGGGAACCTCTTCCTCGGGGCTGGGGTTGGCCGGCTCGCTGAGACGCTCGGTGACCGGGCTTCCTCCTTCACGCTCTGCCGGGGAAGAGAAAGGTGGTCCTCCGCGAGAACGAAGGCGGCCTGATCTAGGCTGATGGGCCGGTGACACTGGACCCAATTTGCCGAGGAGGAGGGTAAACCGGCGACAAACTGCTCCAGTACCACCTGCCCTACGACGTCCTCGGCGGAGTTGATCCCTGGTTGAAGCCAGCGCCTCGCTGCCTCTAGGAGCCGCTGCGCGTAGGTGAAGGGGCGGCCGGCGTCCTCAAAGGGGAGACCCCAGAACCGGCGGCAGTGTCCCTCCGGCGTGCTAGCAGCAGGGGTAGTAGCCGCACCCCCATCTCCTCCCTCGGCCACTCGCACGCCGCCGCCGTGCCCTCGAAGATGTCCATGTATGCCTCCAGGTCGTCCTCGGAGGTCATCCTCAGCATGGCGACGTGCGGCGGTCGGGCCGGGCTCGTACCAAACTCGCCCTCCCGAGTGGCCGGTTGCTGCAGCAGCTCCCGCAGGAGAGCACGGTCCTTGCACTGAGCAGCCGCAATGTCCGCGAGAGCCTGGAGTGTTTGCCCCAGTGGACTGGGTGGGGATTCTCCCTCCGACATAGTCCCTGTTCAGGCGCCAGATGTGAGCTCACCCACTCACACAGGGAATAAAAGAGGGAAATAAAAGAGGGAGAGTTCTCGTGGAGGGTAAACAGTTTATTAAAGGAGGCTTCACTCTGCGCCAGGTTCTCCCCGCCCTCGACTACCGCGGCCACTGGTGCTGACGCGGACGCCGCCTCAGTCTCCATCCCGTCTCAGTCTCTCTGGACGAACCCAGCCTACTGCAAGACAGAACCAGGTCATCGCCGTGCTTTTATTTTGTGACTGATTACCTGATTCCGTCCAGCTGCCTGGCCTCCAACTGAGCCACTCCCATCTCATCCCCAGCAGCCGACTCAGCCACCACACCCCACTGCCACGGTCTGATAATAGTCAGGGTATTAAATAGTAGCACTGCTAAGTGATGTTGTATTGCGTCACGTAGACACAAGGCCTTGAATGCAAAACTAACCCCCTTTTCTAAACCACCACTATTATCCTGCACAGATAACATACCATATATTTTAAATTGGCTTTAAAACATAGTTATTTTGTCATGATTCCAACATGTGTTCAGGCAGAACAAGAACACTCAAAGTGAAAGGCCCCAACATGTGGCAGAGATACTGGCGGCCATCTTTGTATGTTTTACATGTATTATCTTGTTAAATGATGCTTTTTGGGATATACAGTACGTGTTGGTGTCAGTGAGGTTAAGGAGAGGACCCAAATGCACAACACAGGCTTGGAGTGATAACAAAAAGGCAAGCTTTATTTAGCAAAGCCGAAGTACAAAAAGATACAAAGCAAAAACTGAGGGAGCAGGCTATGATAACAAAAGAAAGAACAAACCAGGATGGCTTGAGGAAAACAACAGGATTCTCAGGGGTGACACAGCATGAACAACCACACCAGGAAACATAGAAGACGACCCGACCAGGAACAATGGGACAGACGGGTATATATATATATACACACAGACACTAATCACATGAACAGGACACAGCTGGAGGAGGCAGGCAAAGACACAAGTACAGCAGGGTGATTGGACACAGGAGGATCAAATCAGGGCGGGGCAAACAAATCACAGAAGACGGGAAAACACAAAGACAGGTAGCAAAACTAGACATGACACAAGGGGAGTGTACTCAAAATAAAACAGGAAACAGGGAAAAACAGAAAGCTAGGATCATGACAGTTGGTTTGTTTAATGTTGCACAAGAGAATTTTTCCAAAATCCTTCAACCTTTACTAGCTATTGAAATCGGAATTTTAGTATTATTTAACTATTAATCTGAGTTCCTAACTAATTCTAGTATATTTTATGAGACTCTTTTATGAGGCTATATTAACTGGCTATCATTTTCTTTTAATAATGATTTCTTCTTGGGTGATCTGAGAGAGGCATATTTGTAATGTAGTAATGAGATCTGGATAGGCCAATCAAACTGTGTGTGAATTGGATTGACTGTATAAGATGCCTTCCAAAATTGTATATTTTAAACTTTAGGTGTAGCACACCCCACCAGGCCAATCGTGGTCATATATTTAGCTATCTGATATTTATACTGTGTACATTCTTTCCTATAATTTGACTGTTTCATAGTTAGCAGAATGCTCTTGCTAAGGCTAACTTGGTGGGACGCTGACAGGGGTTAGCTGCTACAGTACACATTATTTGCCAGTTACTGTTTTTTTTTATTACAGTTAATCGAGTGCTGTCGCTCAAACTAACTGGTGGATTAACAGGAGCTAGCAGTCATCTAAACTGTGGGTCGTAGAGTATCTCCTATAAATATTACTGTTTATATAGTTAGCAGAGTGCTCTCGCTCATGCTAACCCCCAACTGCACCAGTGAAGAGAGTGTCCTCGTTCCCCTCCCACTGCATATACTGCTTCCGGGCCTGGTTTGCTACAAGTCAGCAGAGTACTCTCGCTCAAGAATGATGTAGCAGCCTGCATCAACTGGTGAGTTTTCTTTGCCACTGTCGCTTTGTTTAGCTCTCCTGGCTGTAAAACCTGTATGGCTCCTCTTCAACCAGAGGACGTCCATGACCTTTGCCCCTCTTGCCTTGGCCTCAAGCATCTGAGGGAGGGCCTCTAGGAGGACCCGTGCATGAATTGCACCATCATGCTTTGTGCAGTGAGGACTGCTAGGCTGGCCGAGGTGGAGCTGATGGGTGAAGCTGGCCTCCCCTTGTCTGAGCAGTTGACTCCAACCCAACCTATCTATTCTTGCCGTAATGTTGCAGAGACTGCGGGTGCTCCGCCCAAGAAGAAGGCTAAGCCTGACAAGCTGTCTTCTAGGATAGACCTGCCAACTGCTGAACTGGTCCAAAGTCACTCCTACTGGCTCTCCATTCTGGTTCTGGTACGGAGAATACTGCTGCACTTAATCCACCCATGGCTGATTTGGTTGCAGAGGAGGATATTGTCTTGATGGCAGCTTCAGCCACTTAATTTAATGAGTACAACGAGGAGGAGCCCTCCTGTGCCTCTGGGCCTGGTTCTTGTTCCACAGCTTGTTGCTCTTTAGAGGGGGCGGAAGACTGCTCCATGGGGACCGTCATTCTCATGAACCTGGCTCGCCTTTAGCTGGATGCACGGCAGTCAGAATCTACGCCTGCTAGTGCTTTCCTCAAGCGCACTCCGGCACCCACCACCTTTTCTGTTCTTCCCTCTGATGAATATCTGAGGGAGTTGCATGAGTGCTGGAGGGACACTAGGGCTCGCTCCCGTCTTACATCGGATGGCTGAGTCCTGGCAGCCATGCAGGATGCGGCAAAATTCGGCCTTGACCACATGCAAGCTATTGAGCCTACCATTGCTTCCCCCATACTTTCCCCTGACAAGGCTTTGAGGCAGAATGCCAGAGGTGCCATGGACACCAATGTCTAAGGCTTATAATACAGCAGCGTGCGTGGGCTGTATCAGTAACTCCCTCTCTCCCCTCATGCTCGCCCTCTTCTCTTCCCTACAGCAGGATGCTTTCGGGCACTTCCTCCACCATCCTTAGTGATGCTTCGTCATGTCAAGGGAACTTGTGCGCCTGATGTCCACTTTGGTTTAGACTTGCCACTAGGTTAGGCTGGCACAGTCACCCTTGTCAGAAACCTGTAGAAAGGCCCTCTGTACTGTCCCAGTAGAACCAGGGGAGCTCTTCGGCTCAGCTGCCCTACAGGTGCTAGAACGGACTGTCCAAGCTAGTCAGACCAGACTGTAGTTCTCGGGTCTTCGCAGGGATATGCCCCCCCTCCCCCTGGCAAGCCTAGGAGTTTTAGATCTGCCCCCCAAAGCCACTCCCAGCCACCAGCTCACTCTAGTGGCATCCATGGGCCTCAGCGATGCACAGATCAGCAAGGATCTAGTACATTGCTCTGTGCCTAGTATCCTTGAGTTTCTGTAGTCCCTCCAAGACAGTGGCTGGTCTCCTTCTACCATCAGGGTGTACGTAGCTGCTATTTCATCGCAACATACTAGGGTTGACAACAACACAGTGGGGAGCCACAGGCTGGTATCCCTCTTCTTAAAAGGAGCTCTGAGGTTGCGCCCCCCGAATACCCCAAGGGCTCCTACATGGGACTTGTCCCTGGTGTTTGACGCTCTATGCTTTCTTCCCTTTGAACCCTTGGTACAGGCAAAGCTGAGGTGGCCATCACTTCGGCAAAGCGTGTAGGCAAGCTACAGGCCTTGTCTGTGAACAATTTGTGTTTAAGGTGGAACTCTGAATCGGCCTATCCAGTTGGCACAGTTTGACCCCCCCTTAGGAGAAGGGAAAGAAAGGTCAACACTCTTGTGCCCGGTGCAGGCCCTTAGAGCTCATATCGAGGCTACTGCATGCATACGACGGTCTGAACAACTCTTCATCTGTTACGGTGGTCCTAGGAAGGGCTGTGCTCTCTCAAAGCAGCGACTGTCCCACTAGATTGTGGATGTAATTTCCCATGCATACAGGGTGAATAACTGTTCTCTGCCGCCCAGAGTAAAGTGCCACTCCACCAGGAGTGCCTCCACATCATTGACAACCCTGAGAGGTGTGCCCTTGGAGGACATATGTGCTGCAGCCACATGGGCATCACCGAGCACATTCTTCAGGTTTTACAGGGTGAATGTCGCCACCACTCATCCATTGGGCGTGGTTCTTCTGCAGAGTCCCTCTGCTCTACCTTTATGAGGTGGGTACTCAGGATTCCTTGCAACTCTTTTGTTAGAAGTCATCCAGTGTTAAGCACTGCCTCTTGCGTTCAGTAAAGATGAAATAGAATGAAAGTTACGAAAGTAACTATGGTTCTATGAATCCTGGATGACTGCCAGAGTTCTTAGTCACTCAGAATCTCGTGATCCCGCGTGAAGATTCTGTAGGACTGACTCGTTGATGACACCGGAACTTATACATGACCAGGGTCATCCAAGGTCACACATGACTTTGTTGATATAAATACTCAACCTGCTCACGCGCGAGGGTATTCAGTGTTAAGCACTGCCTCTTGTTGTCATTCAGGATTCATAGAACCGTAGTTAAATCCGTGAGTTCTGATTTATGCCTACAGGCTTAATTCTTAAAATAATCATGAGGGGCAATGCTACCTGCAAGACAGGCTCCAGCATAAAAGGAGAGCATCCTCTGGAAAAACCTCTCTCTAGGCATTCATGTCTACAAAGTCTTTGTCAACCGTGAATGCCTTAAAAAAAAAGAGATTAAAAAGACAAGTCAATCAAGTGAAGATTACAAAAACAAAAAAAGCTGTTGTTGCAAATCAGTTACATAGATTTATTGTGTTCAAACAAAGACAAGAAGATTAAAACTGGTGACCAAAAACAAGACTGAAACTTTAAGAACTAAATAATCACAATGGGAGTATACTGTATGCAAATGTTTCACTATCTCGGAGAACCATAGGTGTATTTGTTGCATTTTTAATGCAACACAGAAATACTTCCACAACTGGAGGGGGGAGGAAACTTTAAATTCTTAAGCAATATCATGGTTGTTAGATCCAGTGTGCTGCAGTTGTAAGATCGAGTTCTGTTCTACCTTAGAATAAATTCAAATAGTAGACCTAAACAAAGCTATAATCTAATAGATTTTAGTTTTATTTTGGTCTGTAACAAGATGTTGTTCCCTATTGTTACACAATGAACATCCTTGCTTGCTTGCTTTCGTCCTTCCAATATTCCTTTATAACCAGATTTTTCTGACAGACATGCAGACTGAGCTAAATACAGCTGACTAATTGGCAGTCTCTACATCTAAAACTGATAACAGAATGTTATTTGGAAATAGATAATCTTCTAGTTCCATCTAATAGAGAGTGTGGACTGAATGTGGACTCAGGCTAACCTTGTCTTAGCCAGCTGATACTGACCACATTATTATTATTTACAATGTGCATTTGTAACAGTGCCCTGTTACAAATGTATAGGAAACAGACTGACTAAGAACTCTTTTGCCATCATGCAAGCTAACATACAACTCCTAATAAGCCAGATTCAACTTTTTCTTAAGGCCTTCCTTTTATTCAGAATCACTGTTTGCAGTTTTGCATATAGTCTATTCTCCACACTGCCTACAAATATTGCACGTGTCTTATGTATCAGTATCATTAGCTGCATTCTTAGTCTGTCAAAATGCAGATAAGCACAGACAAAACTATCCACACTGAAGAGCTTGGGCCCTGCCTCCCCACCCTCAGGATCTTTAAATAGACTTGCTTGGTCTTTGAGCTGCAGCTGCCTGTGTGTATCTACCATGGTTTGACCCATATGAGCCTTTAAAGGCCAGTGCCAATACAGATATTTTTAGATTGAAGCTGCATATGAATATTGTACATTGAGTATTGTATACTGAGTTTTAAAACAGTATCTAACAATAACTATCTTTTTAAATCTTACAATTTGTATGGCGAAAAAGCTAAATCGAGTATTCAGTGTTCCCTTCCAAAAGCCTGTTGACTCACTTATTTAGACTATCACTTGAAGCTAAAGCTAACCTTTGATCAGAATAAAGTTTGCAGGATGATTTTACATGGTGGGACTTCTAACAGATAAGTTACTGAGTGTAAATTACCTTTCAAATCCGCCTGGTTCATGGACAACCCTATGAACTGTATAGTCTAATCCTGGAATTTATCTCTCTCTCTCTCTTTCTCTCTCTCTCTCTCTCTCTCTCTCTCTCTCTCTCTCTCTCTCTCTCTCTCTTTGGTTAGCTCCTTGCACTACTTTTTTCCTCTGCTCTCCCCTGCCCTCTCTATCATTCCACTCCTCCCCCTTCACTTGGTCTCCCTTCCTTTCTGCTTGTCTGCTGTTCAGTATTTTTTGTTTCGGGTCTTCTGTCCTTACCTCCTGTCTTTGTATACGTCTTGTATTTTTCACCTTAATTCTTTCCATGCAGACTATCTGAACCCACAAATTCTGTAGACAGTCATTCTTTCACAATGGCAGACAAAGGTCGTACGCAAATGAGAAAAAAAGAGAGGAAAGAAAAAGAGTTCACTGAAATGACCAAGGATGTAAAGGATGTGAAGAATGAAGGAGAGCAAGGAGAGCGGGCAGTGAATAACGGAGAGGTCCCACCAGCTGAAGCGGCAGCCACCAATGGTGCAGCAGCTACCGATCAGAATGGAGAGTTTCAGGTTGAGACAATGGAACTACCTCCATTTGAAATCATCGAAGGGTAGGTCCATTTCACCAAGTGTGGTTTATGAAACTGTTTAATAGACAGGGGTAAGGCCCACATCGTCATTCGACATTTGCTTTATTTACCAAGTTTCTTTTTTGCCAAGGATGCCTTTACTCTGTCTGATTCGGATTCTTTGATCACAAGAGGAACTTAGAGTTGTCTTGAGTGAACTGTCTGAATTTAACCTTTTCATGCCCAACGTAGAAACACTTGAGATGTGTGACATACTGAACATGATGTAAAATACCTTGTAGATAGTGAAGTGATAAACTTACCCAATGTAATATCTATAACAATGACCTGTAACCTACTCTATTTGGGTAGTGCATTGTGCGGGTTGTTTTATTGCTGTTACTATGAACTGTCCAAATGCAGATTCAGACCAACCTCTAAACTTCAGTTAGAATTAGATAAATAACATAACTAACCTTCAGAAAACTACTGCTGTCACTCATCATTTGTAAAAGGTACATCAAAATAAAAGACATAAAAAAACTTCTCTTCCCTTGACACTTTTAGTAAGAAAAGAAGCTTAGTTAGGTGCTTGGATATTGAGAAAACTCCTGGTTCAGTAGTGTTTATATTAACAAACATTATTTGTGTTATTTTTTGCAGTTTTAAGTAATCAGGGAACAAGTCTATATCACTTTAAAAAATGTTGTGTTGAGTATTCATTACTATTATTTTCGTAATACCTATATCTTGTTACTGTGCATTTTGAGACACAGTTGTGGCATGTTGAGGTCGACACACAGAATTACACTAGCAAAGATGTGGAATCGAGTCATTGTGACGACGCGAGTCACTGTTTTGATGACTTACAACTTGACTCAAGAGAAAAGAAATGACTTGAGACTCGACGTTAATGAAGCGAGACTTGAGTCATGATCACTTCAATTAATAATTTTTTGTTCATTTTATGTTTTTCAGTTTATTTATTATAAAATATTTAAATATACAATACAAATGTCTGTGTAACGTTCCCCAGCTTGCGAGCACACACTGGGAATGGCATTGTCATGATTCGATGACTAGCCTGCTAGTTAAGCTCCTCACAACGCTACCTGATGGTCAATGGATCAGATCAGTGATGAGGGGGGAATATTTTCTTGATTAAGAAAAAAATAATAAATAAGTAAGCTTTTTTAATCTTTGTTTTTTGTCAATTTGTTCTTTGTTCAATAATTATACAACATTAATTCATTGCCATTTTTTTTTTAACACACTAGATAAATTGGCCAATCATATGATTATTAGACTGGTACCAATACCTTGTCTTTTCTCTTTATAAAGACCCGATACTGCAGTTGGCTCAGGAGGTAGAGCGGACGTCCAATCAAAGATCAGTGGTTTGATTCCTTGCCCCTGCAGTCCATATGTCGAAGTGTGCTTGGGCAACATACTGAACCCGAATTTCTCCCTCAGCGTGAGTGTACGCGTGAATGTTAATCGCTCCTGATGAGCAGGAGGAACCTTGTATAGTAGCCTCTGCCACCAGTGTATGAATGTATGTGAAAATAGGTGAATGCTGGCTTGTTTTTTAAAGCGCCTTGAAGGGTCGCTATGACCACAAAAGTGCAATATAAATGCAGTTCCAATAGTAAACTATTGTCTTTGTATATTTACAATAAAATAATAATAAAGTTAAATGATATGATGTCCCTGTAGTGAGTTTGTGCAGGATTCAGCTTGGGAGCTCCCTTGGGCAGATACCTTATGGTCAGTTGGTTGATTGTTTGGTCAATATGCTCTTAATCCATTATTGTCGGTGGGCGGAAGGGGCATGTGTGTGTATGAGAGAGAGAGAGAGAGAAAGAGATGCTGTGCTTCCTTGGAGAGGGCACATGCACACAGAGTACTTGTCTCTGTCAGTTCTTAGTCCTCAGTCCTGATCCTCCGGTTCCCAAGCCAAGTCCCTACGGACTGAGCAGTTGATTAACGCAAATTCTCCGAGTTAGTGCCAATTGGCTCTCATAACACGAGTGCCGCGGCTCTTATAACAGGTTGGCAGGATGCGTGTGTTAAAAGCCCTGATATGCCGTTGCTATGCCATTGTTACGATGGCCCATTTTTCTGAAACCCCAATAGTCTGAAAAATGACCCATTGGACCAAAAGCCCATTTGTCTGAAAGCCCATTATCCCGAAAACAAATGCCCATTTCACAGAAGGCCAGTTGCTCCCAAAATACAGACTCCCTGCAACAAACAGAAGCACATACAACTAATTATTATGCAGATTGAGAGCTAAGGCATGTCTTGCCCTACCTTAACAAATCTCACTCCTCATGGCTAAACCTAAGCAAGCCAACCAAGGCAAGGAGTAGTAACCAATAAGAGGAAGAGAAGGGCAGGTCATGCCTTCACCATAGTAGGAAAACAAATTGCAGTCATTACATTCGCCAAGGAAGGAGGTTATATTTTTGGCAAGGTTTATTTGTCTGTTTGTTTGTTTGTCAGCAGGATAACGGAATGCATTCAATTTTGGTCAGGATCCGAATTACGGGCGCATACAAGAATTATGTTTCACTTTTGTTATCATTGCGAGATAGGGACAGAGGACTGCAAGAAAGCAAGTGGTTTTAACTTTTAGGAGTGGCTGGTCAAAAAATTAACTGTGGGTCCTGAGATTTAGCCAGCACTAACCAGAAGAATGGAGTCAACCTATGAAATTGAAAAGAAGAGTAAAGCAGGACATAACCTGTCGCTGCACAGTCTTACTCTGAGCTGGTCGCTGTAGCAAAAGAAGAAACCTGTTATTCTGTCCAGGTATTCATCTCTCTTCTTATCTGACACCACCATGTTTCTCATTAACGTGAAATGGACAGAGAGGAAAAGCAGTCTGGTGAGAGTGACATTATCTTCACAAACACCACTTCGACACAACAAAGTGCTTTCTAACTTTACCGTGTTGTCTTTGTGATTCCTGCAGCTTTTCTCTCATCAACTTTCGCAGAACTTCATCTAATCGAATTATCATTTTGTTGGTTTTTGTTTTGAAAGCCTCGTTCCATCTCTCGTGCTGCAGTACCACTCTTCGCCAGAACTGTTACTGGTGTCTGCAGGGGTGCTGTTTTACCAAAACACAAATATCAGTTTAACCATTGAGGGGAAAATATTGGTTATTTTAATGATGGACTGGGCTGGGCATGTATGCATGGTCAGAATTATTGCGGGTGCATATGGGAGCAGACACACACACTGCAGGTGGGAGGGAGATTAAGAAAACACTCCCGTGCAGGGCTGGGGCATGGTGGCGTCTGTGCTCTCTAAGTGCTCTTCTACTCGTGTGTATTTTCAGAGCAATGCGACATTGGAGCAATGGGCATTTGTTTTCAGGTTTAAGATTTCTGATTGTAGAAAGAATAGGACATGGCAAAACAAGATATGATGCATAAGGCCACCATATAGTATACAAATAACTAATAATATTGTGAAATGTCTGGTACAGTGATCAAATGAGATATAAAGACACAATGAGCATTGTTTAAATACAATTTTACCTTAAAATTGCCCAAAGAATAGGGAAAATGCAAACATTTTCATCAGCAGTTAGTCAGGAGCCATGGCTTTTTTTTTCTTATAACTTTTGCTCTCTTGCCTTTCTGGTGGAAAAGTAATTAATAACCTCATCATGATTATTATCACATTATCATTTTAAGATCTTCTGGCAATCTATTCCACATATTCACTGCGGTGTACAGAAAAGAGTTCTCAGGTTACTCTTAAACCAAGGAGGAACAAAATCAGTGGAACTACCCCCAGTGGAATGGCCGTGAATATCCCTCGCCTGTATGAAATATTCTTTTAGGTATTGAGGGACAGCACCATGCACAATCCTATGTACCATGCACAACTCCGCTGAGAGACTGTATACTGTACTTTCAACCACCCAAGGCTCTCAAAACAAGATGGGACATGGTGCGTTTTCACAGGGAGTTTAGGAATAACCCTTTCTACCTTATTTTCAGAAATCTTGAGTGTGTTTTTAAGATAAAAAGTAAGACCAGGTACCATGAACAGCAGGCAAAGCCTCAAAGTAAGGCTGGACAAGTGCTCCTGCCAGGGTTCCCCAGTGCTTTCCTGTCCAGGAATTTTGAAATTGGGGCTATGAAGCCTGTTATTTTATTAACCTTGGTAAGCACCTTTTCAGCCTGACCCAAACCTGATATATGGTCATGCAGCACACAGCCAAGGTAATTGACTGATGTCTTAGCTGGAAGCTAAGTGTCACCAAAAACAACAGCAATAAAACCAGGGGACCTCTTCAATTTACATTTTTAACCCAAACAGTATGCATTCAGTTTTCCTAATTGGAGTAACAGCTTGTTATCGGAGACCCACCTGCTGACTTTAGGAAGTTCAGCACGCATTACCATTATTGGAAACCAGTACAAGCAAAGTCATCAGTTTATACAAAGAGTAACAGACTTGAGGTCATGTATAAATAAGAGAAAAAATAATGGTACAAGTATACTCCCTTGTGGGACACACAATCTATAGTCCTTGGATGAGACATTGTCCCTCCAACATCAACCACCTGCTTCCTGTCTTTCAGATTAGAGCTAACCCATTTTACTGCTGCGTCATTTAAATTTGTGGCTTTCAGTTTAGTGATTGACCATTTCAAATGCAAATTCAGAAGAACTAACATTGCCATGCCACAGAAATTCCCTTTGTCTACCTCCTTGCTGCTGGAGTCAGTTAAATACAATAAGCAGGTGTCAGTGGAGCGTGATTTTCGAAAAACCGGATTGAAATGTATACAGTAAGTTGTGGAGGGAAGGTAGTTATCAGTCTGATTAAAAACCTTAGATAATCTTAGATAGAGTACACAATGTAGACAGGGGCATATAGTTTCCATGATCAACTTTACTCCCTATTCTTGTAGAGAGGAATCACTCTGGCAAGTTCAACAACCCTGGGGAAAGACCTTGCTCAATAAACACATTTTCAATATGGGTAATACAGGTAGTAAGGATTTATTTTCTGCCTGACGAGCGACGTGCTCCCTGTGGGATGCCGCCGCTCCCACTATTGCGGCTCTGCTCCTCCTGACTCAGGGCTTTTCCATATTTCCAACATTTCCAGCAGTCATTGAGCCACCTCACCCTTGAAACATTGAAGTTTCATGTAACGTTGTTAAAGAGGGCCCAAAGAAAAACTTAATATTTAGAGTCCAATTGCACTGTTGAGCAAACATTACATTAGCTAACACCATGATTGCACGGACAGACAGGACAAGCTGCTCCTCAGCAAGATGTCCAGATATTCTGATTAAGGTGATTAAGATATTGATATTAGCTTCCAAAAGTAGGCCTATAACTGAGGAATGTCCACTATTATTTACTATCTGCTTAGCTGTTGATCAGTACGGTCCATATTCAACTGCTTTTTAGTTATAAAGTACAGAGGCTGGATTAGGATTCAGATAATCTGATAATGCAAGATTGCGTAACGACCGACACACTCAAACCTCTAACACCAAAGAATACACAATCCTTGCTTACTTTTTGAAAATCTAAACGGTACAGTGTGGGGTTTTCCCTCTCTAACAAACCATATTTGGCTGATTGGACAGATGTTCAATGCAAGTGCACTGAAAAACTTATGTTTTTACATTACATTACATTACAGGTCATTTAGCAAACGCTCTTATCCAGAGTGACTTACAGTGAACTAACTACAGGGACAGTCTCCCTGGAGCAACTCAGGGTTAAGTGCCTTGCTCAGGGGCTCAATGGTGGCAGACCTGGTATTGAACTCACAAAATTCCAGTGTTCTATTTGAAAGCCTGACCACTTGAACACTAGACTACCACCACCAAATTTCATTTAGCAAAAAGGATAAACAGGAAGGTGATCCAGGAGGTGATCTTCATGCAGCTATGTTTCGAACACTGTAGGTCTTCAGCAAGGCTTAAAAAAAAGCATGAACTACAGTTAGTTTGAAACGTGTTGACTTTTTTAATGATTTAGCCACTACAATAGAGGTTTTTAATATTTCCTTCCTCGTGGTTACTTGCACCAGACACATACTTCATCTATGGTTGAATGTACTGAGCAACCAGTGGTCTCTCTTTTCTAGAATCATTTTGCAATTTTGGGTAAATCATGAAATAAATCTTAACACAGTTTTTTTTAAATAAAATAGAAGAGAAGTGTACTAACACGAGGTCAGAGTGAGGGGACACATGTCACAATGTTGAACTCTGTCTCATTAAATTATGCTTATGGTGAAATTATATATATATATTATAATTATATGTTCTCATCATTAATCCACGCACACCATCCTGCTGTCATAAATACTCACTGGCTCACCAGATCAACCGCTGAAAATAGTCTCCAACAAATGCACTTTTTACTTCCTTTCAACTAGAAAACTACATTGGCCAGCTATTACTTAGCCTTTTGTGAAAATGATCATTTATATCAGTGACATGTTTTTAAAACATGTATAAACCGCAGCCCCTTGATTAAAAAGTGCTTTACATAGACTATAGGTACTGTAAGAAACAGCAGTTACCTCAGACATAATCTGGATTAAAAGAAATTCTAATAATTATTTATTTTAAATATTAACATTAAATAGCATCATCATCATTATTATTATTATTATTATTATTATCATCATTACCATCTATAGCTGATAAAGTAGAGAAACCACATCTTGATTTGGGACAGTTTTTTTACTTCGGGCTGTTAAAATGGAAAAATAAAAACTCAGACATTATTGCACTTTGATTACATGCAGATGATCATGCATCTCTTTCTGCTGCCTCAGCACCTTCTGGTCCAAGCAAGCAAGCTGGTTTTACAGTAGGGAGCAGGAGGAGAGCAAGACCAGCAGCAGAGCTGCCCCCCAAGGATGCACCTGGTTCTGGATAACTGCTCAGCTGGGTGGGAGCCTAAAGACAGCTGTAGGCTACTCCTTTAAAGTGCCACATCCCGTCACACACATACATTATTCCATTCATTCAATAATAATGTTTCAAATGTATTTCCTGAGAGAGATAGAGATGAAGCCCATGCTGGTTGATAAGAGCTGGGTCACAGTAAAAACCAGCCTAATAATAATTCAGTGGAATTCTCAACCATGTAGATGGTGTAAAATTAGCTCTCCCTGCGGCTGCCAAGCTGCCCCTACAGTTTCAACCTGACACCCATCTTACCATCCTTCATGTTCGCTTGACTTGCACAACAAAAACAGGTGCTGTGGTTAGATCTTATCCTGCTGTCTATTTAAAGGACCAAACCAGAGGCCTGTCCTACGAAGCAGGATTTGGGGTTAGTGAGATCTTTTCAGGTTTAACCCTGGGTTCAGTGAACCACCATTGAGGTAGATTGCGTTTGTCATGACCGGCTCAAAGACCGTGACAAAATGAAGGAGGTGACCCAACAAGTTAAAGCAATAATGATTCATTTATTTTAAACAGCTACAAAAGCAAAGACAACATTAGGATGTGGATAAGGTAAGATAAGGTGTTCCCTTTGTTATAACGTTATTTATTTCCATGTTATTTCTTGTCAACACAACAGGGAGCCACTGCAGAAGGGCTGAAGAGCCGCATGTGGCTCCGGGCCGCGGGTTGCCGACCCTTGCACCAGAATATAACTTAATAATGTATAACCTACTACTGAGTAGGTTATATAAGATATGAGATCAACTCATATAAAAGCACTGCCTACTGACCAATCAAAGCTTGATGCGCAGATCGAGAGATGGTCTTAGGAGGGCCATTTTACAAGACCCCAAGATACTTGAACTCCTTTGTCTGGGGCAGCGACTCATTCCATTCCACTTCCATCTGAAGTGTAAACATCAAACCCAGGCTTTTCCAAGCCTACCTAGAGTCCGTTAGCAGCTCTGAGTCTACGAGGGGATACTCCCACACCGAGCCTCCGTGACCTGCTGAGTTGAATCCCCCGGGCGGTCTGCGAGCTCCCTCCTCGTGTGCAAATACTTTCGGTTCATTATGAAACTGTGGGACACACTGCCTGAGACAAAATCGCCTCATCACTGTTTACCTTCAGATCTGCTGTGTGTGTATTTGTGTGTGCGTGTGTGCGTGTGTGTGGCATTTTATTCAAAAAGGAGGCAGGGGAGCTATGAGGTTCTTTCAGATAGTTTGAGGATTCGATTGGAGATTTAGTCACAAGCTCTTTTTGATACTTTCATTTAATAAATATGTGTGAAACCAACTGATTTTTGAACAATAGAAGGAAATCTGTCTTTACTGGGTGTTTCAGAGAAAAGGCCACTGTTTTGGGGGCTGGTTGTTGCAAGGGCACTGGCCTGAGTGAAGATCCACACAGAAATAGTAAAAACTAATTGATGGTATCAGCTATAAATGAAATTGTCCAATATTGGTTTTGAATTATAT
Source organism: Bovichtus variegatus (assembly GCA_943593645.1). Taxonomy (NCBI): domain Eukaryota; kingdom Metazoa; phylum Chordata; class Actinopteri; order Perciformes; family Bovichtidae; genus Bovichtus; species Bovichtus variegatus. The sequence goes on from CALSCE010010661.1 coordinate 3,285,017, forward strand.
CAGAATATCAGAAAACTAACATATTGATGTTTCTTTCTTTTATTCCCAGGGACCGGATCGATCCTTTTGCCTTTAAGTTCCAGTTCAAGAACGTGGAATACTCCTCGGGCCGCAACAAGACCTTCCTATGTTACCTAGTGGATAAAGGGAAGACTGATGATGGGCTGCTGAGGGGCTATCTGGAGGATGAGCATACTGGGTCTCATGCTGAAGAGGCCTTCTTCATGCAGTGCCTGCCGGACTGCGACCCTGCACTCAAATACACAGTCACCTGGTACATACCTGTCTTTAACTGTCAGATGGTATGTGGCATAAAGAATGTGCCAAATTAAAATAGCTTTTTCATATGTAGCTTGGATTTTTCCACAGTTTGTTTAGCTCTTAATTGGAATTGAAAAAAAGCACTATTTATAAATGATTAATGGTTTCATGTCGGCATGCCAGAAACTCAATAATCAATCTAATGCCAAAGCAAATAGTGGCTCGTCATTCTGATTTGATGTGATGTGCTGCAAGCTAAATTGCGTTTAAACTGTGATCAGTTTTGGGTTTAAACTTTTGCTGTGGCCCTCTGCTGGCTATTGGATAGAAGTGCACCGGTAGCATATTACATTACAGCTCGATAATAACATGGTAATAGTGGGGTAAAAGTGTGTTAATAAAGAGGTATTATTTAGCCGTGTAACTACCAAAGTAATAACCAGGTAATAGTGTGCTAATAGCAGTGGGTATATCTGGGGGAGAAAGAGAGAGATGACAATATGCAGCAAAGGACCGCGTGTTGTTTCCACCCAGGCCGTTTAAAAATGTATTGTCTCCATGCCCAAGCTGAGCTGATTTATGTGATTTGACTTGTGCCATTCTCCTGTAGAGCCACAGAAAACTGAGTAGGACTCTTTATGATGAGTCATTTAGCAACACACTTGTACACAAAAATTAAAAAATTCTATGTGCATACCTTAAATGCTGTAATCGTCGTAATCTGTTTATCCTGAAAATGCACTCATGCAATGATAGTCAGAGATCTGATTCTGCTATGTGGCTTTCAGGTACGTGTCTTCCAGTCCATGCTCTGCTTGTGCGGCGAAGATAGCTGAAGTGTTGAAGGCTAGGAAAAACATCAAGCTGAGTATCTTCGCTGCTCGGCTGTTTGAGTGGGAGGAAACAGAAATCCAGGCTGGCCTGAAGGCCCTGCACGCTGCTGGGTGTAAGCTGCGGGTGATGAAGCCTCTGGACTTCTCCTACACCTGGGATACATTTGTGGAGAACGAGGAACAACCCCTGAACCTGTGGGAGGACTGCAAAGAAAACTATGAGTATTACCATGAGAAGCTGGCTGACATTCTACAGTGACCACAGTAAGTGTTATCTTCTTCACAAGGCGGGCCTGATTTTATTTACATTCCTAGTTTAAGCACGAGTGGATTTTATATGTGTATGTCGCATGCTTTAGTTTCTGATTGAATGACATTGTGTAAGGCACTTATAAAAGTGGTGCAGAACCAGGTTGGTTAAAATGAAGAAATACCACCATTTGTTACCACCAGGCTTATTGTTTGCAATACAAAGTGTAATACCAGAATTCATTACTCTTGTTTCACTGCTGTTTCAGAGAGTTAAGACCAGTGATGCAATTGGCTGAGAGTGTTTATTAATTACCACACCCTCGAATTTATATTCCACCTCACCTCGGTCCATTTGAACCAAAATAGAGCTTGGAGACGCCCACCACAGGCTGTGCGCCTAAGACCTACCACTCTGCGCTGGTTGTTGTGCTCGTGTGAATGGAATAGGTACCCTAGAGACTGAGATTGTGGAACTACAGAATGGAAGTGCGTCCACAGGAGTTTGAGGACTCCCACAGACAAAAATAATGCAAAGGCAGATCTCCTCGAGATTAGAGCGTAGGGTTAGCTCCTTTCAAATTCTTCTTTCATTTATAGACGGATGGTCAGACTTGCCTCGTACACTGTATTCAGACACCAGATGGACATGAGCCCACGGGTTCCTCTGATTTTTTTCTCAGAGCTCGACAATTGTGAGTGGAAAGACCACTATGTCGTATCACAAGAATTCCTGAACAACTCAGATATCGGTGTCAAAAAATGCTGAGCTGGAACGTCTACAGTCCCTCCAAGAACTTCAGGTGGCAATAAGTATGAGAAATGAAAAAGCTCCTGGCATTGATGTTCTCCCAGTGGACTTATATTAAATGTTTTGTCCCACGTTGGGGCCAGATGTAGTTGACGTTCTTAATAACAGTGTAAAAAGAGGAGTTTTACCTCTCAGCTGTGGGATGGCTGTACTTAACTTGTTGCCCTGAAAAACAAAGGGTATTTGTATGAATTTAGTAACTCATACAACTGCAGACTTTAAGATTTTTTTAAGATTTCTTTTTTAAGAATACAACGTTTTCCCTGATTATTTTGAATTCTCTAGCTCATAGGTTTGGTCTCACATATTTCTCTGGGCCAACATAGAGCTTGAGGCACGTCTGAGGATCAGTACCTGTGGCTTTTGTTTCCTCCCCTGGTTTTACAGCCGTGATCGAGGCGCTCGATAGGAGTGTTCATTTGGTCAACACAAACTGAATAGTGAAAAAGTTTTTTAGTTTTTTTTTGTTTTGTCTCATAGCAGTAGAAAAAAGTTTGTTAAATGAACTTGCTTTCTGGACGAGCAAAACTGGGGCCATTAGTGATCCCCAAAGATCCGAAGCGTTAGTTGTTTTTGTTGCCCCCACTAGATGGCGCTCTGGGTTAAAAGAAAAAGGGTCAAGGAAAGGCAAGTCAGTGAGCTCTCAACCCTGCTTTAAAAATAGAGCGCCATCTGCTGGGCTCAACAATAATAAAGATAGTGCTTCCATCCCGACATAAGGGAAATGATTGTTTAATCTTATTCAAGAATTAAGTAAAAGCATGTATAATACTGGAGTGTAAGTATGATTAAAAAAGGAAAGCATGGTCACATTTGGTTTATTGAAGGTGCTCTATTTTTTTTACTTTTTACGATAATGATGGAATTTGCATTTTGGATAAAATAACATAATTAATGAAGCATTTAGCCAGTATATTGTAAAAACTGAAGTACATTAACTGTTTGTTTTTTTTAAACTCACAACTCTCTCTCTTTCTCTCTCTTTCTGTTGACACAGGAGTCCAGTTGGGAATGTGTGCACCCTCGATCATTATTATTACTTCTTTACAGCTGAATCATGTTGATATTGTTATTGTTGTTGATCGATAGCAATACATATTCATAGTGCATATGAATATGTGAGAGTACAATAGCTGTATGTGTACGAGTGTGTTGCCTTTGCTTTAGTATGTTATGAGTGCTGTTATCGCCATATGCCTCTCCACAACATATGACAGCAATCCCTACGTCTGGCTTCAACTCTGGGATTGTCCTGAGGCTTGTACTACGAAGCAAGTACAACATACCAAGAGTGTCTTTTCCTTTTCTGGCTTCACTAAGCCAAACAACCCCTATCAAGCTAAGCGATCACATAACTGTGGTTATGAACTCTCTAAATCCATCCAGGGTTCAACCAATCAAGCCATGATTGCGTTCACATAAAAGGGCCGGTGTTTATCCCAAACATTGGTCCGATCTCAAACATGGACATGTCCACTGTACACACGAAGAAGTTACATACATGATCCATGCTGAAAGCACCAAGGTTGCAGCTGCCAAGAGGTGTGACTGTGTGAATGCAGGCTTTTAATATCACTGCCCCATTTTGGGCACGATCGTAGATCCTGACTATAATTACATTTGTGTATTCAATGTATTCTTCTTGTTCTTGCAGCTGCAACTAGTGGTGAACAAAGTACTCATATCATTTGCTTGTATAAAAAACAGCTGTACCACAGTGTAAACATGCTCCATTTTATTATTTTTTATCAAAGTTCGAAAGTATTAGCATCAAAATGTACTTCAAGTACAGAGACTAACAATACTCATTGTGTACAACGGCCCATTTCAGAATAATATTTATCATATTATTGAATTATAATTATTGATGCATTAAAGCTAGGATTTAATATCTTGTCCAAAAAATGTTTTTGTTATATTTGTTGAAATACTCTTTACTTTCCGACAGCAATTAATAAATCAAATACTCTGTGGCTGTAGCAAGACTGTAATAAACTGATGAGTGCCTGTCTACCTGCTCACACTCTGCCTGTCTACCTGCTGCCTGTCT